>CVRI01000006.1:326446-357099 GCA_900005825.1 Clunio marinus
ATAGAAATAAAATCTAAGATAAACTTTAAAATGAATATCATTTTATTGAATTAGTTTACCTTACTTTTCATCAATTTATTAATTTTTTTGCTTTTTTATTACTTTTTGATCAATAACGTTCAAATTCAAATTCAAACCACCAACACTTTTCAATATTAACCCACACAAATGCATTTTCATACACAGTCCAATTTTAAGTACAGTGTAGGACCAACAATTCATTTGGTGGGTCCAACAATATGTTTAAAGCTAAAAATAAAATTTTCTCAGCTAAGCCAAGTATTTATGAAATTTTAACAATTAATTAAGAAACTATGTTAAATTTAAACATAAGTTTCTTAATTAAGTATTTTATTTAAATGTTTCGTTCACATATTTTTCTGCGTTTGTATCATGAAAATCCTTGATAAGGTCCATCAATCCAATCATTGACCCTAATTGAAATAAAATAAAACGTCTTGCTTTGATAAAATACAGACTAAAACTGAAACTCTTTATTAATTTTCTCTTTTAGCTTTTGCTTCTTATTTGTTTTCTCTTTTAATTTTTGCTTCTTATTTTATTTCTTATCCTCTATCCGTGAGGGGAATATGGGTTTTTGTTCGGGAAGGGTTGGTTGGGGAAGGGATAATGGAACTTGTTCTAACTTGTATACTACAATAAAAATTTTAAGAAAAACAAAGAATTTCTTTAATTTGTTTTTAATTTTTCAGTTACAAATCATCGTCTTCCTTCAACCTCCACGTAATTACGAGACATATCAAGGTCGACAGCATAATTTTCTTCATTTCTCTTTCATTTAAGTGAAACTTATATGATTAAATCATTCACTGGCAGGCAAATTGATTGCGATCTAATGAAACAAGACGTTAATCGATCTTCTACGATATTATAATTTATTAAAATATTTCTTTTAATATCAAACACGAGTTGATACTTAAATCGAAGATTTTGTTTAAAATCGTCTTGCAACTGATAAATAATTGCATCTGTCGTTTATGCAGAAGAAACAATTTTTCTAGGTTTAACACACAACTATCGTGATAATTTATTGACTACAGCGTAAATTAATTTGCAATTTATCTTTGTTATTAGCATTCGGTGAAAACAGCTTAAGAATACGCTTAACATTGACATAAAGTTTGTTAACATTTTTTTAATTCATTCCCTGTTGATGATGCACTTGGACCTGAAGAGTTGATCGAGAATCATTTACTCAATTTATGCAAATTTTATTTTTCACTTTAAAATGAAGTTAAAAACGTTCTGAATTGTTTGATAAATTTCATGTCACTTTGTGCGAACAAGCATGATTGCATTTAATGAAGCAACATTTAACTTTAATTCGAATATTAACTGACATGAAACAAAGAACGAGTGAGAAAAGAAATCTGCGCTCCATGAAATGAAGCATTAAGCTCGATGTAGTTGTAAGCGATGAACAAAAGCAAAGAAGAGAATCTTGTATAAAAAGACGAAAGAAAACTTTTCTAAGATTGTACTTTTTTCATTACTTTTGCATTGCATTGCAACAGCACTAGAGCGAAACTGATGAACGTGCAGCATTCTATGATTTTCTGTTAAGGAAATGTGAAAAATGTGATGCAGGAAAAGAAAATCTGAATCGTAATGGAACATTTCTGAGCATGATTTGGAAGCATTAGAAGCGTTAGAGGAAGATAAAGAAATCCTGGAAATTGAATGAAAATCTTATGAATACCAGGCGCTGCATCGACAACAGCGCATGTTGCATCAACCATTGACCAACTGCAAGCTTGAATTTGCAATTGAAACTAGTTTCTGGCTAGTTAACACAGTTGTCTCAAGACATGTTTCTCTGTTAAGACAACGTGGAAATTTAAAGTTTAAAAATGGACTTATAAAAAATAAAGTTTTTTCATGCTTTCGTTGCATTAGAAAATTGAAAAACTTTGAATTCATTCAAAGAAAATTGAACAAATATCATTGATTTAAAAATATTTTGGATGAAATTAGTTGAGATTGAAAAACTTCCAATTTCCAGAAATATAAACGGACTTGCATTTATTTCCATGACATGTGGATTATCACTATCAAAAGACAATCTTGAACAATTTGATGACAAAGTTTGCAGGATTAGTCATCTATAAGGAAGCCATTGGAAATATGTTGTATGAAGCACCAGGCAAACTAGAAACAAGACTAGTGCAACTTTTGTTATTTCATTTGCAGTTATTTAGAAGTGCACTATTTTCTACCAATGCCTGGTGCTTGGCGCGCCAACTTTTCTACAACAAAAGCTAGTTTTTTCCGTTATAAAATAATTTCACATAAAGTGAACTTTAAAATCCGACGTCAAGATTTTCATGTTTTCTTCATATTTATTTTAAAATTTCTTCTTCATCTTTGCGCTTTGAATAACTTGTGAAACATTTGTCTCTCATCAATTATGTAGGGATACAGTACATCGTTGAATTTAAAAGACGACAATTTTATATGCTCCCCTCAAATGTTGGCAAGACACTGTGAAGCGTTTCTTTTACTTTAAAATGGAAAACGATTTCTTTTCTAACGCAACGCATGGCACAACGTAAATACACAACAGACAGAAAAACTCAACTTTTTTTTCTCCGTTGCATATATTTTTCATAAAATTTTGAATAGGAACGCAGCTAAATTATTTTTGCAAGGATTGAGCGCGCGCTATGGTGAAGTTATTGAAATCATTAGTCATTTCATCAATTTAATGATTTTTTCGAACAAGTTTCATAAAAGATTGGACAATAAAATTCTTCCAATTTTGTAAAGTACAACGTTCAGTCAAGCTGAGCTAAAAGTTGCTCGCCTGGTGTAAGAGATGAAGAGAAAACATTTTTAAGTCTTATTATAATGTTTAGCTCTACATTTACTGTAAAGATGCACTGCCAAGTTAAGATACGTTTCAGATAACTCATTTTAATCGAGGGAACTGAACGACTTCTCTTGGCCTCGTTTGATACAAAAGAGTAATAATAAAATCTTCAAACAGTTCACTCGTTCACCGGAGAACATAAAACCATGATGCACTGTGAGACAAAATACTTGAAAATTTTCCCACGGCAAATGTGTTTTGCAATAACCAAACTAACAGTTTGAATTTCTTTCTGTTGTTAAGCTTTTATTCCATAACAATAAATATCAGAGATTGCCAAACCTAAGATTCAGAAACTGTTTTGAACTTCAAACAGGTTTAAAACTTCTTGAAAGGTTTTAGCATCTGTGGTATAAATATTGAGACATGCCTAGAAATGAAATTTTTGGTGACTAAAGATTTCATCATGATATGAATTCAATAACAACTCTTCAATGCTTCATTCTGCAATACATATTAAGTTGGCATATTTAAAAACAACTGCCTTACCAGATGTTTAATCAACCAATGAATAAATTTTTGTTCTTCATCACAATTAGCTTCCGTATCGTTGCCCTTTTCAGTAATTACAATTTGTGTCTTGAATTAAATTGATTTAAAAAGAGTTTATCAAAAAGAGTGAACAAGAATAATACTCTAGAAAGTTTCAGAAGCAAAACTTTGATAATCAGCATTATCCAATAAAACCTTAAGAAGAATTCTTTTCAAATCGCGTAATAATTGAAAATCATTTAACCGTGGAAGCAAGTTAATAATTAAATAAAGAAAATATTTCTTTGATGAAATAACATTCAATATCATTTCAAATATCTTTAAATTGGAATGATTAGCAAGATTTCTTTAAACGTGACCCTAAAGCACAAAACCTTCTGTCTGACATCGCTTTCATACAAAAACATTTCACTACACAGCTCTCATTTTTATGCGACCCTCGTGAACTCCTCCTTCGATATTTTGTGTTTAAACCGAATGAGTAGAATAAAAGTGATTTGAAAAATTATACGCTTTTTGAACGTTAGGTTATTTAAACGAGATCAACCTCGCCTTAAGGTTTATGGCGCGATTTCATTTGAAGTTTTTAAATTTCACTTCCAATCTAAGAAGTTCATGTGTGCCTAATAAAAATGTTATGAACAGTATGACGAGAGAAAGACGCTGTTGAGTGTTTAAATGGCTAAAAACCCTCTTTCAAACTCATCACATCACTCGTCTACGGTTCTCATACATAAAAGTTTTTAAAATTTTACTTCCGAAACCTCAAAATTTGCTACTGCTTTTAGTATAAAGATTTTAATGTCGTGCTTCACGATGAACAACGTTCAACTAACGACTGATGTAGAATACTAGAGCACACTATACACAGCAGACCTTCGTAAAACCTCCACAGTGAATTAGAAATTTAACATTTGTGGATTTCCAATAGGAACGCATGAAAGCTGAGAGCTGTTTCTAATACCAATTCTCCCAGTTGTCGGAGTGGAAGTCTAACATCTAAAAATCACAAACATTTATGCAAACAACAACATTCTCACATGCAAAACGTTATATTGGAAGAGAGAAGAAAATCATACGACGCGATATTTTACAGTTCTTCTTCTGCTTCTTATCTACGACACTGAAATGAACACATACATGATATAAATTCAGCCCTATGAGTTCTCATGTGGTGATTGGTGAAGAGTGTTTTACATTACCCAGCATACAAGCAAGCAGCTCTTTCTATCGTCTAACAATAGAATCATTCTCTGTTTTTGATGAGTAACGTGCGCCTGATCCACCACTAGAAGCACACAGCATTGCTTTTGATGTCAACTAACAATTTTGTTTTGGAATTGATGTTTTGTATTGGATGGAAATTCATGAGATCTTTGCATATGTTTCCGATATCCAAAAAAAGTTTATTTAGGCAAGTGAAACAATGAACGATGAGAATTCCTAATAAACGACGAATACTTTTAGCTTTTATAAATTAAATATCGTCATCCTGTTAATTATGTTACAAGCTGCATGCTTCATTATAAAAGAAATTTTAACAAATTTTAATTAATTTTTCTCATTTCTTGATTAAATTATCTAAACAATTAACAGAAATAAATTTTGGTGTCATTTTTAATGTCATCATCATTAACTGCGATGCATTGGAACTTACTGAAATCACACAACGTTTTATTGTAGACTTCACTTCTATACAAGTTGCTTCTTTTGCCTATTTTCTTTGCAACAAAATTTGTTACTGAAAAAAATACTCGGCGAACATGAATCGATGCAAGTTTCACGTGGATTGCTTTTCCAACACACATATGTGTCGTTGAAACAGATTTTTTTCCGCCAACCGTTCAGCATGCAAAAGCAGTTTAAATTTTAGGAACGTTATCGTCTTTTGATACTCAGAATGTTTCTTACGTTGAACTTTTAGTTTCCGAGAATAGTTTCTCCTCCTTTTGTGGAAACTATAAAACTATTTCTCGAAGTATTATAGTTGTGCAGTGACTAGGGTTGCAGAGACATGAGACAACTGCAGCTTTCGTTTGTGCAAATGCAGAAAACGAAAAAGTTCAAGCTTCTCGCTACTTAATGTTCATTGTTGTGTTTGTTTGTAAGCTTAAAACATTTTATTGACGCTTAAAAGCTTTAAAATTGAAACCTTTAACTTTATTTTAAACTTTTGATCATCCCGAAATGTTGCACAATTTAATTGAAATAAATTGAAACGAAATTTAAATAATTTTGGATTTATAAAATGTCACCTTCACTCAACAAATCATGAAACGCCTTAAGATGATACATTTGCTGTTTATATCTTACTTTTTAATTTCTACACATCTCCAAACTTTCATGATAGCTGGGTAAAATGGTGAAAAATATTGGTTATAAAATAGTTGCCACTAGCAAAAATCGAATTTTCCAATTCGAAAAAACTGGCTTGCAATTGGAGGAAATGCTTATGCTTCTCAATAGTTGGTTGAAAGCGTGATCAAATGAATGTTATCCTTCTGTTGTCGACCCGTAAAATCTTCACAACAGTTTGTAAGAGAGCGTCGGAGCCCCCAATCAATCTAAGCTCTCTGAATAGAACAAGCCGTGTTGGAGTCGAAGAAGAAAAGAAAACACAAACCACCGACCAAGCGCATCACACCGACACCAGTGCTTGTACTTGTGCTCGTTTGAAGAGAAAAAGAGAAAACAAAATGGTGTTATCGACAAGTCGTTGGAGCAAGCAAAGCAAATTAAATAGAAAATCATAAATTTCGGTCGGTTGTGTCGTCGCAGTCGCGTTTCGTATGTGTCTGAGGCGAACAAAAACGAAACCACTTAGTACGTTGTAGTTGAAACGCTTGAGTATAACTTTGGGGTAAATTTGAAATTGTATCAGACATTCAAAAACTCGTGGAGCGCACAAATAATAAATGAACAATATAAAGTATTCAAACCTGCATGAACACATTGCCTCCGCACATTGTAGCGAGCAAACAAAACCAGTCACAACATGATGCTTGTTTCTCGTAACTCATTTCACGTTAAACACAAACAACAAATTCAATAGGCGCGCATAAAATGCAACACATGGGTGATAATGCTTTCGAAGTAAAGAAATGATATGACAGCGTTCAGTCTGTAAATATACGCGCGAAGCATTTTACTACGTCGTTGTTCTTTCATTCATTCTTCGTTTGCTTTTTTTTTGCGCGCTCGTTACATTCCAACCAAAAACATTTTTCTCGAAGTAATGTTGTGAACGAACCACATTTTTTTTAATTTATTTTCCTCTCGTCTGCGAATTGAAATTCATCTGTGATGGGGATTGTTCGTCGACTTCTTATGAAACGCAAATATTCGCTGAGATTCTTTGCTTTTTGTTATGTCAGTAAACAACATCGACAACAAGGAAAACATTCTAAAGATAAAAGTGAAACAGTAAATTTTGTTGTTGAAATCAGAAAAGCACAGAAATGTTTATCGAACAGGAAATAAAATTTGCCGTGAAGAAAGAAGACAAGAAAAGCATCGAACAGTAGAAAATTTATTGAAAATTAATCGATAACTGATAGGAAATGAGAAAGATTCATTTATAACAAATCGATTGCAACAGGCAAGCAGAAGCGACTGATTGGGGTTTTCGAAAAGTAAACATTTTCGTTATGTTGGATACCAAAAAAACACAAAAATTTCTTCTTTTTTCCATCCATTCGTTGGCTTCTGCTTCGTCTCCCCCTCTTCGTAGTGCTTTTTTGGGAATCTCTTTCGCTCGTTAATGTTACTGCGCGGAAACACAAACACGAACATTACAAGCAACTCTACGGGATGAAATGCTTTTCTTTTTTATATTTGGGGACACTCCATGTTCACATTTATTCACTTCATTTGGTAAATGTTTAGAAACATTCATTGTGCGATGTGACAGAAACAAAACAAAAGAATTTATTCATCGATGTTTATGTTCCGGAGAAGAGATGAAACTTTTCTGTTTATTTTCAAATAATTTAAAATGTTCATCAACGAGTATAATTTTTATTTAAGTAAAGATGAGAGAAAGTAAAATTTCAACTAAATTATCTGACTTAATAAACATTTATGGCTTAATTTAATGTTTGCATAAAAGGCTAAAGTTCAGTTGTTTCTAATTTCTTCGTAAGAATGCCGCCGTTTGTCAGCTTGTCAATATGTTGATACATATTCAGATGTTTAATTAAATTATTTTGCGTATGTAGTCCGTTAATTTCTTTAGACTTTGACATGTTTCTGAGGAAGTTATCATCAGCAAGTTTATGTTGATCATCAAACTCGCTGGTCACAAGAACGTTTTCGTCAAGCGAATCTTGTCCAGTTGAACCTTGACTGAAACTGTCATCATTCTTGTACCATTCATTCTCATAAGCCTTCAACCAAATAGGATTGGAACCTTCCGTGCTATGTTTGTTTGTATTTGGCACACGAGCGATGGGAATTTTCGCTGGTTCAGATGGAACTGAAAGAAAAATCTTTTGAATGTTGTTTAATTAGAATTAATGGAATTTGTCAACTTACGATAAGAGTTCACTCTTGCTGCTTTTAACTGCCGTCGATAATTTGTTCGTTGTGACAAGCAAAGCGTAAAGACAATCACTAATAGGGCGCCCATAACCAAGTTCATCATCCCCAGCCAAATCAGCGTTTGTGGATTTCCGAATTCTGACGTTAGTACCAAGGCCTCAGAAGCTTGAGTATCGAGAACATTAAATTCTTTAAACAATTCGTCCAATTGCTCGATGTTATGATCGACTAGTTTAAGCACATCGGTTACTTCAATGATTGAATTGTCTTTTCTATCAACAAGGTGCAAATACAAGTCGGTCTTTGTTCTATCAACAGTTCCATCTTTGTTCTCATGAACTTTAAAATCGTCAATATTGACAATTGCCTTTGTCACATTGCTTAACGTTCTGAGTGAAAAGAATTTATTTAAATTTAATTAAGTAACATTTTAAATCAATTTAAACTTACTGCTTGAAACGATCAATTTTATCTCTCAACTCAAAGTTCTGTTGTCGTAAAACAATTTTCAATCTTTGATCTTCACGAAGAAGGTAAATGTAGACGTGTGCAGTATCATTGAAGCCACCAGTATCTTTAACCATAACTTTGAAGTCAAAATACCCTTTCATGCCTTTCTGCGGATCAAAATTCAATTTCACACTTCCTGTTTCTTTATCAATCACAAACGGCTGATCTTTAATCTTCTCAAGTCCTTCAGCTAATGTTCGATGTGTCTTGCCAACTTGAAAGTAAAACACTTTCGCGTTGTCACCTTCATCAGCGTCATTAGCTCTAATTGTCATAATCTCAGTTCCAAAATCATCAGAAGTTGCAACACCACCAGTGAAAATCTTCTGCACGAACTTCGGTGGATTGTCATTAATATCTTTGACATAAACAATGACACGAACAAGTGTTGCGTCATCAGCAACAAGTTGACTGCTTTCAGGCTCCGATTCTTGCATGTCTTCAATAATCTCTTCAGTTTCATTGACAATATTTTGAGAGTCTTTAAATCGATTGATCTCATTTTTTGGTTTTCTTAATTTACTGTTGATGATCTTTGGATATTTATTGAAAGTAAAATTGAAAGCTTCCGGTGTTGTCAAGCAATCTTCTGATGCTTTAATAATCAGCGTGTAGTTTGCTTTCACTTCCCTGTCGAGTTCACGATTGACACTCAAAATGTGCGACACGCGATCTAAATTGAAAATTCCTTCTTTATCTCCATCGACTATGTAATAGCAAACAGCTGATGGATCATCATCCAAATCATCGACTTCGTCACGATCTATTGTGTCTGGGAGTTTTCGTTTCTCAACACCAGGCTCCACATGTTCTATTAATATTCAAAAAACTTTTTCATGAACACAAGCAAATAAACAATCTTCAATCTCTGCTTACCTGTGAAGTTTACTGAAATCGATTGCACAATGAATGAAGGTTCGTAGTTGCTAACGCTATGGACATAAATGATGAGATCAAGATCTGATGACAGTTCTTTTGGAATTCCCTGGTCGTAAGCTTCGACACGAATCTTTAAAAATGAATTTAATTAAATAATGTAAAGTTTTCAACTTTCTTCTTACTTCATAAAGTTTCTGACGTTCTCGATCAAGTGGAACTCTTAAAGATAACAAACCGGTGTTCTCATCTATTGCAAATGTTTTATAATTGCCAAACAAATCAGGCTTTAATCGATACTTTACTAAAGCATTTAAGCCAACATCTTCATCTTTTGCATGAACTTTTGTGATGATTTGTCCAACTGTTGCATTCTGTTTACAAAAAAGTTTTTAAATATTTAACACAACTGTCGAATGTTGAACTCACCTCTGGAATGCGAATTGTATAATTATTCATTGGAGTCACAAAATATGGTGCATGATCATTATAATCTTGAATACAAATATCAATCTTCATGTCGATTGCTTTCTGAGGTGTTCCGAGATCTTTCACATTTATATTTAATGAGTAATTTCCATAAAGTTTATTCAACTTTCCTCTGGCATAAACATTTGCATTCCAAGGATCAATTTGCTTTAACACAAATAAATCAGCTGCCGATCCACCTCGTATCTCGAATCTTAATTGTCCATTGGGTGTCATTGGATCATCTGCGTCACTCGCTCGTATTAAAGTTACAACCTCTTTAGTATCATGAAACTCTGTTATGGAAGTGCACGCAGGTTCTTTCTGTGATGGAAACTCAATAACCGGCGCATGATCATTCTCATCAAGTACTTTTATACTATAAAAAAGAGAGAAAATAAAATAAACAATTCAATTTCAAACATTTCGATGACTTACAAGAATTGTTTGAAAGCGTTTCGACTTTCACCGCTTGTCGCTCCAAAGTGATAATTATCCCAAATTTCAATGACAATCGCATAAGATGATTTGGTTTCTCGATCGATTTGATCAGCAACTTTTAAGATGCCACTTTCAGCATCAATTGAAAACTTTCCTTGCGAACTTAATCGATCAATTAGAAAAGTAATTTTTCCGTAATCGCCTGAATCAGCGTCGTGCGCTTCAATGATGGCAATTTCAGTTCCAATCGGTTGATTTTCATAAATTGTGAGATTCTGAAAATCAGTTACGAAGTAAGGATTGTTGTCATTCTCATCTATCACTTGAATGAAGCAATCAGCAAGTGATGATCTCGAAGGGATTCCCGAATCGATGGCTCTGACAGTGAAGTTAAGCCATTGAAACAATTCATGGTCAATTTTTTCTTGCACCACAATTTCACCAGAAACTGCGTCTAAATGTACAAGATTGAGAATCTCTTCAGGTCCATCAAGTTCATAAGTGACTGACTTGTTCTTGTCTGCATCAGTAGCCACAACATTAAGAATTAAAGTGCCAAGTTGACTATTTTCAACAATCGATCGTCGATAAAATGGCTTGTGAAATTTCGGATTATTATCATTCTCATCTGTAATCACAATTGATAAAATTCCCATCGCTAATTGCTTTCCATTAATTGATGCAATGTCTTCAACAACGACTCCAATTTTTAGCGTTTCGATTTTTTCTCGATCAAGTAATTTCACAACACGAATTAAACCTTGATTTGGATTCAAATCAAAAGCCGACATGTAGTCATATTCTGTTTGTTTGATGATGACACCATCTTCAGTACGAGCTTCTGATAATTCACTGTCGAAGAAATATCGAAGCACTGGCTCATCGTCTAAATCATCTGCTACCAGTTGATAAACGTAAGTGCCAACTTGTGTGTTCTCTTTAATGAAAATTGTCTCAAATTCACTAAAGAATGGAACTTTGTTATTGACATCAAGTACGGTAATGTTGACAACGCATGTACTCGTCAATTGCTGATCACCACCATCAAGTGCTGCTACTGTCAGTAAATAATTCTTCTTTTTCGGATCTGACAAGTCAGGATCAAGTGAGGCTCCATTTGCGACTGAAATGATTCCAGTGTCGGAGCCAATGACAAATTTATCGAAAGCACCTTTCAAAATTCGATAATAAACGACATTGTTAGGTGCCGATCCATCGCCATCAACTGCCATTACCGTCATGATCGATGTTCCACTCTGAAGTTGTTCACTCACAGCAATTTCATAAGTTGAACGTTCAAATATTGGAACAAAATCGTTTTCATCTTGAACATTGATAATGACAGGAACTTCTGAAAACATTTCTGGCACTCCACCATCTGAAGCTTGAATTATTAACTGAATCGGTCGCATTGACGACTGATGCTTTCTTGTTAACTTTTCAAAGTCAATTGGACTTATTAATCTTATGATTCCTGATATTGAATCAATTGTGAAATTATTTTTAAATTCGCCTTCAATAATTTCATAGAAAACTTCGCTGTTTCTTGTTCCATTAACGTCAGCGTCACGTGCTTCAACTTGAAGTAAAGTTTCAAATGCTTTTCGATTTTCAAACAATCTTGTTTCATATTTTCGTTGTAAGAAGATTGGTGGATTATCGTTAACATCTTCAAGAGTAATTATAAGTGGAACTGTGTTGCGATTTCCTTCTCCGAAATTGTCTTTCGCTTCAACAGTCAAATAATGCTTTTCATAAAGTTCGCGATCAAAGAAGTTCCCTGCGGTGCTTTTTACTGTGATGATGCCGGTGTTTGGATGCATATTTAGAAGTTGTGCCACACTTCCAGTCAGTCCCGTATATCTGATGCTTTGTGTTCCATAATTTCCAGAATCGAGATCGATGGCTTCGATTCTCGCTATTGAAACGCCTACGGCAACATTTTCAGGAACTAACACATTATAAGATTGCTTTGAAAATTGCGGAATGTTATCATTGCGATCTTTAATGTACACAATTAATGGAACTGAACTAAATTTCCCATTTTCAGTTATCTCTTTAGCAACAATCGTGAAATTCAAAACTTTAATTCTTTCGTAGTCGAGAATTTTAGGATTTCTCACTCGAACAATAAAAGTTGCTTCATTTAAACTTCGTTTTGGTGATATCTCAAAAACATCATTTGGTGGTTCTAGAAAGAGTTCAAATGTTCCATTATTTCCTAAATCATAATCGAAAACTTCATTTTTTGGATCAATTTGAAGAAAGTTGACTGGCGTGTTTTGTTGAGCATTTTCCGCAATTTCACATTCGTATCGATTGCTTTTGAATGATGGTGTTGAGTCATTTTCATCAGTTAAAATTATTGTTATTTCAGTCTTCACTGATGGTGCTGGTGTTACTTTTGAATTTCGTTCAACAGCGAGAATTTCCAAAATATAAGCGCCATTAATGAGATTTCGACTGTCTTCACGGTCAAGCGATTTTATTGTCGTGATGATTCCGGTGTCTTCATCAATCTTGAACATATTGTTGCTACCTCTCACAATTGAGTATTTAATTTTATTGTTAATTCCTCTGTCACCATCGATTGCACGCACTGTGGTGACGACACTTCCTTTTGGTATGCTTTCTGATATTCTTGTGACAGGCGATTGCGAAACAAACTCGGGACCTTGATCTTCTAAGTCTTTCACTTTCACGACAAGTGCAGCAGTTCCGGTATTAATTCGACCTTGATTTGCACGATCAATCGCAAGAACTTTCAACTGATACAAACTTTTTCTTTCATAATCTAATGGTTGTCTAACTCGAATTATTCCTTTTCCTTGATTCGTTGAAATTGAGAATGCTTCGTTATCACCATCAAGTTCTTCTAGATAATAAACAACTTGACCGTAAGCACCTTCATCTCGATCTGTTGCTTCAACTGTAAGTAATACTCCTGGGTGACTATTTTCTGGAACTTCTACCGCTGAAGGAAATGGAGTGAAAACTGGTTCAGAGTCGTTCACATCTTCCACAAGCATCAGAAGACTTTGAGTTACGAATCGACCCTCTCCAAGTTTGTTATCAGTCAACGTTAAAATGATCGTGTAAGCATCTTTGGTCTGGAAATAGAAATTTTAATTTATGTTGTGGAACATCATCTGTTAAATATCAAATCATAATTAAATTTACCTCTCGATCGAGTTCCTTCTCCAGAAAAATCCCTGCTTCATTATTGTCTAATTTCTTTACGCTAATGATATCACTATCGTATGTACTTTGAACTCCAAAATCCAGTTCGTCGCCATCTGGATCGAAGCCTTTTAGTTTATAAATAAGACTCCCTGTTAATTGATTAAAATAATTAAAGTAAATTGTTGACGAATACCAGAAGCCATTTATTCTTACCCACGGGTGTGTCGGGGCCTTCTCTCAAACGAAGAACTATTTCTGAATGTTGATCGTCAATGAGAAAGCGAGGGGGACGATTGTTCCGCGTTTCTAAACAACTTACACTACTTAAGATTAAAATGAAGAAAAAATTTGATACTAAACGCTTCAGTGCCTTTATATGATCGCATTTTAATCGAACTTTTCTGTGAGCTTTGGCAGATTTGGTTTTGTTGTTCATTTTTATTTCTCTCAATTTCATCATTGTAAAATGTCTCACGTTAACGATATTTTCTTTATCTCTTTGTTACTTAATTTCGTTGTGTTACGCAATGCGATTATCAAGTGATCGAATTACTTTTTGCGTTACATTTTTTACATCGTCTTCTTGAATTTCTTCCCACTGTTGATCGAAGAAGTTGAATTAATCTGCAAAAAGAATGAAAATTTACAAAGTAAATGTCAATCTGAGCTTATTCATGCTTGTTTTAATCTAATTTTAAATTTATTTCGAACCGCAAACTTTAATGGATCTCATTGTTGGAATTTAAAACTAACAATCACAATTTTGCTATCAAATTTTTCTTATTTCATGCTCATTTGTAATGCTTAAATTTTGATAGTAAATAACTTCCGAAATCGAGACTTATCAATGTTGCATAATTCTTCTATTATCGCTTCTCTTTTATTTACCAAGGCTTGCATTTGTGTTCTGTTTTACGCACCGTTTTGATACCCTTCACGGGTCTTTTCATCTAAATGGATATTGAACATTGTATAACATAAACGTTTTCAATGTAAAATAGTGAAAGATTTGTATTTAATCATAACAAGTTAAAAAATACTTTAGTAGGCAGATTTTCCACCAAAAAAATGAATGTCAGATTGTGCAACGAGGCATATTAATTAAAACAAAAACGAATATAAACAAAACAGAAAATTGCTTAATGAGCTCGATTCACCATTGAAATAAATGTTTGATTTGCAAAGCTTTACATAGCGTGACACGTTACTCATTGTTAGATTCTTATTTTTCTTTAGATATGTTAATGTTTCACAATTTTATGATTTGCTTATCATTGAAGGCATCTGACATTGCAGCTCAAAAGTTTGGTTCTTTGATTTGGCAAACTCTCATTGACCGCGAAATCAAAAACAAAAAAGTATTTTAATCAAACATCTTTGTGAAAACATATTTTGATATGCATTTTAATTGTTGTCTCTCGCTTCTTGGCTTTCACATACATAAAATATGTACAGATCGTCATTTCAAGGTTCGTGATTCGGAAAACACGTGAAATGGAACCATAAATCAGAAATAATGGTTCGGGAGGGTAATTTAAAGACAGAATAAAAAAAATATTTCATGCTCAGATATTTTGATACTTCAATGTTGTTGTCAGAGTCTCTTTTTTGCATTACAGAAGATTTCCACTTTCCAGACCTGTTGCAGCGACAGAAGTCAAAAAACTTTTCAGACTGATTTGGTTCGTTGATTTTTTTTTGCTTTTTTCTATCACACGTTCTACATTTTCGTGTGCCAACGATTGCATTTTAGTGGTTACTAAGCAGACAGTGTCTGTCTGGAGATCACTGTCGCTAAGATTTTCACTTTCAATTTTAAAAGAAAGAGCCGCTGTTGTAATGTTTGTAGATCGTGAGAATAATTTCAGATACATACATTAAAATATATTTAAAAAGTCGTTCTTTGTGATTTTAATAAGCTTTCTATCATTGAAATCCATTGTTATTTAATTGCTATTATCATATCTACGTATCTAAGTTGACGAATAGTTCGCAAATTGGTTTTAAATTTGAAGGTCTTCGAACTTTTTTCCAAATTTAAGGTCTTAAGTTGTGAACAGAGAAATTTGAAGCAATGGAATGTAATCATTCATTCAACTCATTGAATCTGTTTAAATCATAATTTTTCTGCTTAAACAATTGAAACTGTTGATTGATTTTTGAATGAGTATTATTAAATCGCTTCAACAAGCTTCACATTATCATTTTTAATTTACAATGAAAAATAGTTAAAGTATAACACGCTTGTTTTGTTCCTCGTGAGATGCTTTTTAAATTTAAATTGTTGCCTTTTATGAAGCACAACAGGCATCCTAAGATTTATTGTGTGTGCTTCGTTACGCTTTTAAATGTTTTTTAAAAATGTTTTGTCGTCGTGTCTAGCCGATTAAACTTAAAAGATTCAGCTTCTCACTAAAATGTCTCAATAGCTTGAAATTTTTGGAAAATTGTTTCAACTCGCTTTCATGGTTCATGCATCATTCATAAAGTTTCTTTTGTGAAAAACTTAAATACGTGCGATGAAAATGTTATGACTTTTGAAGAGTTTTCTTTGAAGTTGAAAAAGCGACAAACTTTCTCTGAGCGCCATTTGGTAAGTTCTGAACGCGTGAATTAAACAATTTAATAAGCGGAAAGGAAATAAATAAATTCAATAAGTGAAATTAATTTTTAATTGATGCAGAATGGAATTCGAGTAAATTTCCGGAACTTAAATTATTAGCGTGCAGAAATCAGTCAACAATTGTTTGTCTTATTGCTTGTTGGTTTCTTCAAATGTAAATGCACAAATCTAAAAATCTACTTAAAAGAAAATGAAAAAGTGTCACAGATTCAATTAGAGACAGCGACATGTTTGCACTTAAATTCACAAGCGGCAAATTATATTATTCTGCTTAATCACCGAAACTCAAAGTTTTTCACTTCCTATTTATTGTAAGGTGTTAAGTTGACAGAGTTTTGTTTTTAAAAAGAATTATTTTATGTTTTACTATTTATTTTGCCTGATGATTTCGATAAACAGAAAATTTTAGAGTCATATAAAAAATTAAATTATTTGCAATTGCAAACTTAACCATTCAAAAAAACAATTTTGCTTACGAATGTTTAAGTATTGTGGGGTTTCATAAAATTTCTACTCATTTTTCACTAAGCAGGTAATTTAAATTGCTTTCTTCTTTTCTCCAAAATCATACGTTTTGAAACTTTTTAAGAAAATAAATTAAGTATATTCAAACTCATCTCAAAGCATGACAAATCTGATGCTGTTTGAGAGTAAATCTCAAGTTTCGTCAATTTTCAAAGATGAAAAAATTTAATGAAACTAGATTGAAATGTTGGAATAAAAACGAAAGAAAAGAAAATAATTTCTTGCTGTTAACTGTTTGATTGTTACCGATTAAATTTTAAGGGTTCTGGGAGAGAAAAAGATTTTGATTCATGCGCTGAAGTAGTTGATCAAGTTCGTTTTCACGGTCCATATACCCTACCGAATAATCAATGAAAATTCACAAAAAGAAACTGTATTAAATACTGATTGTTGGTTCAAGTTAACTCGCTACTTCATACAATCCGAAAGCGTGAAAAATTGGCATAGGTGTCGAATGTTTAAGTGTATCATTAATTTTAATATGCATCANATACGTTTTGAAACTTTTTAAGAAAATAAATTAAGTATATTCAAACTCATCTCAAAGCATGACAAATCTGATGCTGTTTGAGAGTGTCGCCGAGGCTCCTCAAAATATAATCTGAATTATTAAGAAAACAAATATTTGCGAATTAAGAATCAAATCTAGAATTAATTTATAACGGTGTAACTTGTAACGGTCTCTTACGTTTAAATTCTCGTGCTCAACCCCTTTAATCCGAATGAAAGATAAGGCAGACATTAAAACGTGAAAGTCAGAAAGAATTGTTAAAATCGAAAACCATTGAAGTAAACGGAACGTATTGCATTTGTTAAACGGAATAACAATTGGTAAAGATATTCTACTTTCCAAAAACATGACAGTCTGATAAATATATTTATAATTTAGCTAGAAACGTTCAGACAAGGAATTGGGAAAAGAGCACGAGGAAAACTTATATCCGAAGGTACTTGTTAAATTGCGCGAAGTTAAGATATTCGCATAAACTGATCATTTACGATTCTCCTTTAGTTGTGTTCATTTTCCCGCATTGATTAAAACGTATACCAGAAGCGTAAGAGTCCGACGCCGTGATCGTTGTAAGTTACATTGTATTTCCTTCGAAAGTCATGCTTACGAATTATTATGTTACAGGAAAATAAAATTCCATTCACTACGAAAATCTATCAGATTCTTTGAACTCAGCGAATCTTTATTTTGAGCGCGGCTAGGACTTGTCGTAACCGTGTCGGTTAGACGACAGAGAGTAAATCTCAAGTTTCGTCAATTTTCAAAGATGAAAAAATTTAATGAAACTAGATTGAAATGTTGGAATAAAAACGAAAGAAAAGAAAATAATTTCTTGCTGTTAACTGTTTGATTGTTACCGATTAAATTTTAAGGGTTCTGGGAGAGAAAAAGATTTTGATTCATGCGCCGAAGTAGTTGATCAAGTTCGTTTTCACGGTCCATATACCCTACCGAATAATCAATGAAAATTCACAAAAAGAAACTGTATTAAATACTGATTGTTGGTTCAAGTTAACTCGCTACTTCATACAATCCGAAAGCGTGAAAAATTGGCATAGGTGTCGAATGTTCAAGTGTATCATTAATTTTAATATGCATCATCAGCTCTTGTCAACAATATTTCATAATTCAGGAATTCTTTCAAAGGAAGTTATTAATACAATTTCAATTGAAACGTAAATAAGGAAAAACAATTTTTTTGTGACGAGTTTGCACTTAAATTCTGTTGCAATTTTTTGAACACATTGAAGTGAAGTTACATCAGTTCAAAATGACATCAATTCCGACTTTACTTAGAAGATTTCCCATAATTAATCATAAGATGATCATCGTTTAGTACTTTACCATTGTTGATTACTTAACTGATCTAATTCACATAAAATTGTTTCATTACGATGTTGTCATGAAGAAGCGTCACTGTTTAATCACATAGACCTTGATGCTAGTTACTCATCGTAATCGCAATGATTGTTTCGGATTCTTTTTTTCTCACAAATGCTAATTGAAATCAAAGTTTTCTTAAACGGTGTTGATCATGTTCAACACTTTCAACTTACTCTTAAAATTTCACAACCATTGATTGTGCAATTTGTTTAATAATTTTTCATAACTTTTTTTTCGACGTCAAATTTTGGAACAAACGATAATTTGTAAACATTTTTTTAGGTATTTTTGCTGACGGTTGGGCAGTGAAATGAAACAAAAATAGAAATTTCGTCTTGTCACTTCCCTGTAACCGAATATCTGTGCTAGATTTAATTATCGCTCGAGTCTAAAATGATTCGAAAGCAGAATGTTAAAGAACGTGCAGAAGTGCATCGATTGCCAAACAAGGGGAACTACCGGAAGTCTATCATCGATCGTAAACTTACAAAGTTAGATGGGTTCAGGTTACTTTTGTTTAAGTTAATGCACTAAAAGATTGCAGTAATCGTTGTATCAACTGTTTGATCGATAAAGAAACGCCCTTTGAAATAAACTTCAACATTTGGATTTACATGTTTCTCTTAACAAACTTAGATTATCTTTGATGAAATGATTCGGTAACAAGCAGATGAAGATGCTTTAGTTCAGCGACCTTTTCAAGTGAATGTTTAAGTTGCATGCTTATAAACATCAGGTGTGAATGATTTCATGAACAATATGTTTGATAGACGTGAATAAAGCATTCTGTTCACAAACTAAAACACATTCAATGGAAAGCTCATTGAAGTTTTATTAGAGAAGAAACTCTTGTGAGTTATTTGCATTTATTTAGTGCTAATCTCTATTTCTCACAACTGTTAAGATCTGAAAATTCTTTCGGACGACATTGAAAACAAAATGAAAAGTGAAAATATGTAGAAATCTATTTTTATGATGTAGCAAGATAATCTGGAGAGAATCAAGTATCACATACATGCATTACAGTTTTGTTTATTACTTAAATACATAAATAAAAGTATTCTAGATCATGAACTTGTCGTTTTCCTCTTGAGCTACTTGAACCCTCATATTAAAACGAAAAGTCAACGAAGCTTGACAAAAATCAGAACTTGCTGGTTTGATGCGTTAAGGTTTTTGTGTTTTATGATTCATATTTACAACCGATGAACCTACGGGATATTAACGGGAAATCCGGAAGTTGACATTTTATTTTGTTAAAAGTAAGTGAATCGTTAATTTAGAAAAAAAAATTCTGAGTTTACGCGAAATATTTTTCATATTTCTTGCAAAATTATTAAAAAATGTGAAATAAAAGTGAGAATCGGAAAGGATTTTTTTAAATGTTTGTCAAACAGATGAAAGTGAGTCAAATTGTGTTATTTCTTTTTAATCAGATAGTCTTTTGAACACTCATTGCGACTTTTAAAGATTTAAACATTTTTTTTGAAATTATCTGCCGCTTTCCAGTCTTACGACAAACGAGTCGAATCGAATTTACAATCAAAAGCACATCGCGCCTTTCATGATGCTTATGTCGAGGTGTTTCGTTAATTTAAATGGACCGTAAAAATTATGTTGTTTTAAATCTTTCAGAAATCTAACGCTAACAACGGAGGTTTTAACAAAAATATTTCCGATATAATTGACAGCGATTGATTGATGAATAACAAAAATCTGTAAGATTTTTCTGATCTATTTTATATTTCAAACTGAACCTTATTAGATCTAACAATCCAATATTTTCCACAACTCTTTTAAGTCTCCAGACAAAACAGTTTTTAATTTGTCACGCTCAGAATGAGTTCTTGAATTTAAAACGTTTTTTCTCCAAAATTTATTTTCATTTCGTGTCTTTGACGAAATTATTTGCTTGAACTGTTAGAAATTTTATTCAAGATTTTTTGTTTCCACAGTTTGTTGTCACGAGTCTTCATCAATGTTAACTTACGAATTAAATCCTTATATAAAATGATCCTTTGTGTGTACTGCTTGAATATTCCTTTTAATTAAAAATAATTTTCTTAACTTTTGATCTTCTGAGTGATCAATTAAAACAATTTTTTTCTTCTTAATTTATTTTTCTTTTATGTTTTGCATAAGAACTGCACTTGAGCTTTTTGATATCATTGGATTTATGTTGAACAATGAAATCATCAAAGCATAAATTTCTTCAAAAAATATTACACCGAAACTAACCAGGTATAGTAAAAATCGAAAGATTATGAATTAATAAAAAATAAAAGATTACAATTTGCAACTTTTCTATGTAGGAGAGGAACGTAAAATTCAACCGCTTTTTTTTCAACTATTCTCGTTGACGATTAAAATAAAACTGAGCGAAGAAATTATTCGAAACATGGCTCGAAGCATAACACACAAAAAAGAAAACAATCGTATGGCACGGCATGGAAAAAAGTGAGAAAAAGAGAGCACAAAGTGTCTGGCCGGATGATTCCGCAATTATTTTCGTTATGTTCTTTATGGAAATATTTCAGTTGTTTGTTATTCAAATACAACTCTGTTGAAGCAGACATCGTACTTAAGCTCCATGCATAAGAAAATGCAGTGATGCATGAACTTTGTTTCAAAACATTGGGGAACTTGAGGTATTCAAAAAGTTAGAAGCATCTGAACCATCTAATTAATTATGTATACCGGCCTTGTAGTTCGTCGCATGTATAGTTGAGTGATCATCTAGAATTAATTTGATGATTTTATGCTGCAGAATTTATGTTGATTAATTTTTTAAAGAAAATATTAAAATACTTAATTAGACCATCTGTTTTTAAATAAAGTGTTATTTAAATTTTTATCGTTTTAAAAGCAAATGTTCATTATTACAATTATTATTCGCCTTCAGAATATCTGCAGCACAACATTTCTATATTTCATTCATATTAGGCTATCTAATGGGATATTTGGAAAAATAAAAGTTAATTTATTCACTTAAGATGATTGTTTTATTGAGCTTGAAATTCAGGCTGGATCAATCATTATTTTGTATTAAAAGAAGTTAGCAAAAAAATTCAAACTTGGTTTTTAAATTCTTAATTAATTCGAGTAAATTCTTGATTTGTAATAAATAGTTAATCTTCAACCATTTTGTAAGAAACGACAGTTTCAACCTTTTGTAAACCTGTCGAAAATGATTTAAGATGAACAACTTGACTATTTTTGATAGCTAAAGCGTTCTTATCAGTTTCATCCCAATTTTCGGGAATGTTTGTATCCTTCAGGGTATGAATGAGCAAATCAAAGCTACAGACGCTCTCGATTAATGGTAAGTAGCTAACAGTAGCCGCAATTTGTCTCATGACTGCTCCTATTTCAGTTTGAATTTTCTTAAGTTCTTTTGAAGAAACAGGATTATTCGGATCGATTTTGTTTGGGTCCTGATTTTGATCCATCAACTCAGATTCGACTTTGAAGTCCCAACATTCAAGAACTTCACGTGTTTGAACGTTAGAAATTGTCATTGAAAACTTTTCTACTTTATTTGTTGCTAACCACTCTGGAAGTTTAAAATAAATTATTCTGCAATCTTAAAAAATTTATCATCAAAGTTTTACCTTCAGCCTGAGTTAGAACGTTACTTAAAAATTCTTTGATTTTCTCATCTTTTGACATAAGAATTGTAAGGCCATATTGTTGGACTGGAGTGAAATTCTCTGCTGGATATATGCCTCTTTGAAAAAGAATAGAATTGACTCCATAATCTTATTTAAAAAGGAAGAAATCAACTTAAAATATTTGTTTACATTTCTGATGATGAATTCATTGCTTACTTAAGTATTCTTTTATAATAGCTGCTGATCCTTTCAATGTGATTGAATTTTTGGTCGCTGTTGCAGACATCTTGATATTTTAACAAAGATCAATTACCAATGAATGTTCTTAATTTCTATTTTCTTGGCACAAAAGTGTGAATTCAAAAATTGAATAATTTTTTAAACTTGAAGCGATGCTTCGTAACGACTTTCGCGCTTTGAAAAACGAAAAGCAATGCTTTAGAAAGTTGATACAAACTTACTGCTTTGAAAATAAAAGTGCATTTTCTTGTAAACAAATTGAAAATGATTTTAAAATTATTCTTATTGCTTAACATCAATATACTTCTTGCAAACTCAGCACACACAAAAGATAAAAAAGATGCAAAAGAACAACAAAAAGACTCATCACAATCTGCAGAATATAATCCATTTGGGGCACTCGTGAGGTATAATAAATTTATTGCCATTAAAAGGAGATTTTAATTAATAATAATTATTTTATTTTCAGATGTAACATGCTGCCATTAGAATTTATTGATTGTGATGCACTAAAAGATCACAATGGAAATAAAACAGCTCAAGAAGAAGCTGGTCATGGATGTCTGAAAATTGGTGGAATCAGATGGCATGAAGTAGAACGAGCTAAAGCAGAATGCACTGTGCTACCAGAAATCGAATGTTATGGTCCTAGAAACTTTAAACGAGATGGATTTCCATGTGTAAAATATGGAGAACATTACTTTCTCACAACTCTTCTTTATAGCATCCTACTAGGATTCCTTGGAATGGATCGTTTTTGCTTAGGACAAACAGGAATCGCTGTTATGAAGCTCTTGACTTTAGGAGGACTTGGACTTTGGTGGGTGATAGATATAGTTCTCCTTGTATCAAATAATCTTACACCAGAAGATAATTGGAATCAGTATGCTTAAAATTATTTAGAATAAAGAAAAATTTAAATTTAAGTTGAAAAAATCGAGCTGTGCATATAATCTAAATAAAGTTTGTGTTTCTGTGAATATAAGTTATAAAAGTAGTGATAGTTTAAATAAAATTTGGAATTTCAAATGAAAAGATTCTAATCTTCAATATTCAACTCAATCATCATTTGTATTGTTTTTGTTTTGATTTAAGTTTCATACATTTGTGTTCATATTTGACCTGAAGTTCTCTCGTTTTATTCTCAATTTGCCTTTTAAAGTGTAAACATCTCTGATAATAATGAACAGAAAATGAAATTTTTAAAATATTTTTCTTTATTGTTGTTCATTCAAAAAGGTGATTTCTTTTAATTCTTTAAGCATAAAATATTTAATTCAAATTGAATTTCCAGTTTGTTCAACTCCTTGTGATTTGCGTGCATACCGAACTGGTTTGGTTTGTGTTTGTAACTCATCTTATTGTGATACATTAGATGTGAAACTTCCTAAAATTAAGGGAGAAGTTTTGATCTTGTCAACAAGTAAAAGTGGTTTGAGATATCATGCGACAAAAAGTCATTTTGGAAGTGACAGAATCAAAATTTTGCATGGTCCATATCATTACGGAACATCAGGAAAATCTAAAAGCTATCAAATAATTGCTCAGTCAATATCAAAACTCGAAAAGGCATACGAAACTTTAACAGAAACGACAGCTTATATAAGCACCAATTATTCAGCAACATATCAGAAAATCATTGGATTTGGCGGAGCTTTTACTGGTTCCGTTTCCTTTAATTTGAAGCAATTACAAAGTAATGAGTTACGTCATCATGTTTATAAGAGTTTCTATTCGAAACAGAAAGGAAATGGATTCAATTTTATGAGATATCCAATAGGTGGATGTGACTTTGATCTTGAACCGTGGGCCTACAATGAACAGCCTGAACATGATCCAGACCTGTCAAATTTTAAGCAATTAGATCAACGTGATCTCGATAAAATTGATCAATTAAATGAGTTGCGAAGTGTGACCAATAATCATGATATAAAGTTTGTCGGAGCTGCATGGAGTCCGCCTCGTTGGATGAAGACAAATAATGATTGGACGGGCTTCAGTGCGCTACGAATAGAATATTATCAGACGTGGGCTGATTATCATGTTAGATTTCTTGAGTTGATGCATGATAAAAATATCTCATTTTGGGGTATATCAACTGGCAATGAACCATTAAACGGAGTGCTTTTTCCAAACTTTATTCATTTCATGAGTCTCGGTTGGTTACCTCAAGATCAAGGTAGATGGGTCGCTGATCATCTAGGACCAACTTTGAAGAATTCCTTAACTGCATCCAAAGTTAAAATCCTTGCTGGTGATGATCAACGTTACACTTTTCCCTGGTGGTTTGAAAAAATGTATGACGCCAACCCTGATGTAGCGAAATATATCGACGGAATGGCAGTTCACTGGTATGCTGATAAATATGCAGGAAGTAACACTTTGGATGATGCAGAGAAATTATTTCCCGGTACATTCCTAATACTCTTCATCAATTGAGTTGAAGTGTTGTAATTTTAATTTTTTTTTATGGTAGACAAATTCTTTCTATCAACCGAAGCTTGTTCTGGTGATAAACCATGGGAGATACACGAACCAATTCTCGGACATTGGCCACGATGTGAAGATTACATTCTTGATATAATTGAAGATTTGAATCATTATATGAGTGGATGGATTGATTGGAATTTAATTCTCGACCTGGATGGTGGACCAAATTATGTCATGAACACTCTTGATGCTCCCATGATAGCAAATGGAAGTGAGATCTACAAGCAGCCAATCTTTTATGGGTTGGGTCACTTCTCAAGGTTTATAATTCCCGGTTCGCAAAGAATATATTCGAAATCAACAAGTCCTTTCATCAAATCAACAGCATTCTTGAGACCTGATGGACTAACTGCAATTGTTTTTTATAACAAGTAAGTTTAGTTATTTTATTAGAAATATTCTTATTCAAATACTTTTACAGCGGTGATCACTACATTGATGTGAATGTTTTGGATAAGTCTCGGGGAGTTCTCACGATTAATGTTCCAGGAAAATCTGTTCACACAGTCATTTACAAGTAAAATATTTGAGAAAGCAAACTGCCTTCATTGACAGTAGCTTTGAAATAAAATGTAATTCCAATAAACACAAATCAGTAATAACATTGATTGGGTTTGATGATAATCATGACAGCAATCAAATCAATTCTTTTATTAATATTGAAATTATCGATGATCTAGGAAGAGAATATGAAATAAAATAATTTCAAATGTGGTGAAAGAAAAATGAAAATAAAAAATTAAATGATATAAAATTTTATCACTTAAATTAATTTGTAGATTTTAAAAATTTGCTGCTCGTATGAACTTGTATAATATTCGCTTTTAAATAAGTTTAATAATAACTTTAATAAGTGACTCTTTATTGCTGATACTTCTTGTCTCATAAGCACAATAACCACAAATATCTTTGACAATCACATTATCTAAAGTTTTCGATATCTTCCTTTGTCTACGTGTCTATAAATCGATCGCATGATAACAGGCACATTGCAGCTTTTCAATAAATCATGAAGCAATCAACAAAATTATATCTTCACAAATTTTTGTTTATAACTTGCAAGTCAGTAATGTAAAGATTGTCAACGAATGGAGTTTTAGTTGTGCTTTCGTTGATCATTTGGAATGTTGACGTTTAAAATAGCTTTTCTTTGTATAATCTCAATTTGTAGAAGTCACAAATTATTACCAGACAATTTATGTAGTCAACACAATGAAATGTTTATGGAAATAATTTTCCGGTATTTTAATGATCAACATTTCCTAACAGCTGTAGAGCTGCCAGATGTTTTTGATCAAAGAATGGACGTTTTACGTTGTTTTGGAGCCAACAGCATTCGTCCAATTGATTTATTTAATACATTAAATATGAAGTTTGGAGCTAAAGTGGACACAAGTAGCGTATCATCATTCCCTACGACTCACGGATTCTACGCAAATGTTCGAAATGAGACTTCATTATTCAAGTTGTTTGAAAAAGTGGCAAGCTTTAATCCAAGGACTAAATTAATGGTATCTGTTGAAGAAATAAGTTCAGATCTTGTCAAAGAAAGTCTCACAGTTGGCTATAAGAAATTTAAGTTATTGAACATTGCATTATTAACATCGATTGCTAGAAGAATAGACAAAGAAGATTTCGATCATGAAATTGTTCTCTGCCAGTACAATCCATTCACTGATGATAGAAATAATCTTGAATATCCCATGCATCATTGTCTTGATTTTACTCCAAAAAACATGAAAGAAAATTTAATACAAATGGAAGACTTTCAAAAGTTGAGACTTGGAAATTTGCGTGGCTTTCCATTGAGAATTTCTCTTTTCGAATATGAAATGAAAAGTGTAGCGGTTTATGATGAATATGGAAGAATCACTCATTACATTTATCCTGATGGTGAACTAGTGACAGTATTAGCTAAATATATGAACTTTACACCAGCATATTTACCAGAAATTGGAAATGGATTAAAATATGGTTTTCAATCACCAAGTGGAATTTTTGAAGGCGCTCTCGGTGACTCAGAATACGACAGAGCGGACTTATTAGCAAATCCTAAGCTCATTGCCGACTACAACACCACAAATTCAGTTTTCCTTCGACCTACGGCTATGACAAAACTTTACTTCATCATTAAAAAACGGATCACTTATAAAAAAACGATTTTGTCATTTTTCTCAATCTTCGATGATATTTCAATGTGGATTATAATTTCTCTTTTTATTATTTTTCCCATATCTTATAGTTTAATTAATCGAATTGAAACTTTTCTGGTGACAGGAAGGAAAAAGTGTGTTTTTGGTAGGAACACTCTTTACATATTTCAACTTCTCAACAACATTTCAAGTCGTCACTCAAATTTGAATGCTTCAAGAATTACTGCGGCTTTGGTTTTTTTCTACGCCCTCGTAACGACTGCATTGTTTCAAGGATCGTTAATACAGAAGTTGAATCTTAATCAGAATGCTGGATCTTTGAATAAAATTGAGGAACTCTTTGAAAATAATTTCACAATCGCCATGGCACCAATTTTATCGTTTGTTTTCACTGTTCAAGGAACTGACAGAGTAACAAAGCGCATCATGGAAGCTTCAAATGGTGATGTCACTGAAATTGTAATGAGAAGTGATGACGCAATGGAAGAACTTGCATACAATGAGAAACTTGCGTTTTTATGGATAGAAGAAGCAACTGGAACTTTCCTTAATCGTTTCTATGATAATCTCACTGGTGAGAATTTATTTGAACGAGTACCTGAATCAGCATTCGAATTTTACATTGCCATGATGTTACCTAAATCATCTCCATTCATAGACCGTTTCAATCATTTCATTAACATTTATGTTGAAGCTGGTTTGTATCAATATCACGTTAAAAAAGCTGCAGAAGATAATGAAAAAGTTTGGATTCAAAGAATCAGAGAAGGAAAAGTTCCGAAACAAAACAGTCGCACTTTGGAAATGGATGATTTGAAAATTGCTTTTAAACTTTATTTATTTTTTGTTGTAGCTGCAACAATTGCATTTTTCTTCGAGTGTTTGTTATCATTTGCATCAAAACGATTGAAATGTCGGAAATTTCGGTAAGAATTTTAAAAACAAACATTAAGTGAATTATGTATGTCACTTTATACATTCTGATTAATTTATTGGCAATTGGCAAAAAATATAATAAAAGTCTATAAGAATCTTTATGTAAACTAGACAAAATTGAGTTATGTATTTAGAAAACATTTTTTTTCAGAAGATGTAAAGATAAAATTTGAACTCTAAAAATGTTAATTGAAAATGATTTTCGAGTGCGTCATTTTGGTTGTTCATTTATTTATCTCGCTATCGTGACTTTATCGAAAGGTTATCATCGAAATTGAAAATTTTCTTAATTATAATAATTCAATAGCTCGTCATAAATCATCTACAAAAAGTTTAGTTTTATATTTCACTCTTTGAGATGACCCATTCGCATATTACTTTTTGGATCTATCACAAAATTTTTCTTACCTTGCGTGATTACTTTAGATAATTACAAAATTTGTATCCAACATTTGTGATTGCATGACAAGTTTAAACAAGTCATAAAATATTCGACTGTCATTCGAGATGGAAGTGTTTAAATTGTTTGGAGCTTTTCTTCTAATTTGTGTCATTGGAATTGAAGCTAATATTTGGGACGGTAAGGCAAACATTTCTTGAATCCAAAAATAAAATTAATTTAATTTAAAAGAATTCCTATTAGTGATTCAAAAGTGATTCTTCCCCAGATTTCCAAAATAAAATGTTGGGCAAGAACCGTAAAGGAAATCGATTTGATGTTTCGATTTGTGTCAATCAAATTTTACGAAAGTACTTGAAGCCTGATTACATGAAAAATTCATCAACAATCTTTCTCAATTTACTACCAAATGGTGAAACTAGTTCAATGATGACGCAGCAAAGAATTCTTAAACTTCTTAATGAAGATGAGAACCACCAAGTTAATTTGATAATTAAAGACGATTCACCACCGCAGGAAAACGAGCCAAGAGCACTTGAAAAAGCTAAAAATTATCTCATCATTGTGACATTTCCTTTAGACATTGTCGAGAACATCAAAAAACTTCAAAAGTTGAACTCGTGGAATCATGAAGCAAAATTCGTCGTTGTGGTCACTGAGCGATACGCTGATCAATTTGAAATGGAACTCGTCGTTTCAGGAGCCTTCAAACTATTTTTTGATTATTCGATTTTGAATCTTTATGTCTTAATTCAAAATTTAGATGCTGATAGTTTGCTACAAACATTCATTTGGTATCCCTACGACGGCGATTCATGTTCTGATGTAATTTCATTTTATAATTTGGAAGTTATTGATGAATGTGAAATGCTGAAAGACAGCCGCGATGGCGATCCTAAATTTGAATTACGTGAAATTGTTGCTGAGAAATCACGTTTGCCCGATAAATTCCATCAATGTCCATTAATTGTTACTACGCCCATTTGGGAGCCTTTTGTGATTGGTTCACCTGAAGCACCCACAGATGGAATTGAAGTAATGTTAGTTAAGACTTTCGCTGAAAAACTTGAAATGACATTAGAATTTAATGTCATTGATGATGCAACTGCTTTCAGTTTGGTCACGGAAGATGAAGAGACGGGATTTTATGCATCATTAATTAATCGTGAAGTTGATGTGATGATTGGTGGATTGTATGATAATGAAGTCAGCAGAAAGCTTTTAAGCACAACAATTCCCTACGACTCTGATGAAATAACTTGGTGCGTCCAACGAAGCGGCTTAGCACCAAATTGGACAAACTCATTCGCTATATTTGACATAATGCTTTGGATTTATGCAATAATTTGCATGTTCGTATGTGCCGTGTTTCTCTATATTTCAGTGAAAATTGAAAAGGATAGAAAGGAAAATTTTATGTGGGCGGTAATCATAACATTGTGTTATTCAATTGGAATTTATGGACATTATGAACCCAAACGAGGCTTTATTCGTTACTATGTTGGATTTCTCTTATTATATGGCTTGCACTTTTCTGCAGCATATCATAGCTTTTTGTTGAGTGTGCTGACAACGCCAAGATACTCCCCTCAAACTTCGACTATTGATGAAGCCATCGATGCCGAATATCATTTCACTGGTGGCGAAAATTTAAAAGCTGTTTTCGAAAGAACTGAAGGAGCTTCAGAATATTTAAGAGAGGCTTATAAACCATGCTATGAAATGGACAAGTGCTTAATGGATATTGAAAGAGATGAGAAATTAGCTGTTGCCATATCACGACAACACGCGACTAATGCTCGAATCCCTCTTAACGTTGAAAACATGTATTGCTTCGATAAGGCTAACAATATCTTCAGCTTCTCTGTTGTGATGCTTTTCAAAAAGGATCATCACTTGTTGCCTGCTGTTAACGTTCTAATTCGTCGTATAACTGAATCAGGATTTATTTTGAAATGGAAAGCTGACACTGAAAAAGCTAATCTGAAAGAAATGGAACGAGGTGATCCACATGAAAATGCAGAACCGCTAAATCTTGGCCATTTCCTTGGTTCATTTGTCTTGATGTTCGTTGGCTTCTGTTTGGCTTTAGCAGCTTTCATTGGTGAATGGATTGTCTTCTTTTTGGCAAAGAAAAAAAAGGAAAATTAAAAAAAACACAAAGAAAAGCAAATTAAAAATAAATTTAAAATTTTGCTTCACAATTTAAAATTTCAGAGCTTAAATATAAACTTTTGGCAAAATAGGGTGGTTGGCTAATTATCGATCACCTCGAAATCGCGTTCAATTATCGACCACTACTTTCGAACTTAATTTTCTCAGCTATTTTTTATTATTTATGGCTTAAAACTTTGTAGAAAGCTACTTTGGACTATGCTCTAC
>CVRI01000006.1:365390-392017 GCA_900005825.1 Clunio marinus
AGCATACAGTTGGACTAGAGCGATACGAAATGGAACTTTTGCCTTCTGGTTTATTTACATGACCAATTTAGGCTTAATTTTCTGCATAGTAGCAACAACATTTGCTGCACTTTTGGCAACTTTTTACTACAGAAACCCTCACAGACTTGAGTCTCAATCAACATCATACAAATTTCTCTGGTTCTGGTCAAACGTAGCAGTAACGTCAGCACTTGTTATAACGATAGTTTATTGGACTTTGCTATTTGATGGTAAGATGAAGAATAAATAATTTTTGAAGTTTCTTATTTTGTAAAAATTCAATATTTTGTAGGTAGGACAGATGCATTGGACATCTTGATTCATGGTGGAAATTCTGCTGCAATGATAATCGATTTACTAATTGCTTGTCATCCAATGTATATCATACATTTCGTATATCCAGTTGGTGTAGGCATACTTTACATGATCTTCACAATCATCTATTATTTTGCGGGTGGTGTTGATGCGCAAGGAAATCGTTACATTTACGATGTTCTAGATTGGAGTAATCCAGGAAGTGCTGCTTTGACCTCTATAGGAACAGTCATTTTAGCCATTTTTCTTCATGTCATTGTTTGTCTGATACAGACTGCAAGAAGAAGAATTCATAAGAAATATTTCAAGAAACAAAGTGTTACAAATTATCAAGTTACCAACATAGCTCAACATATATGAACAATCAATCTAGTTAAATAGAATAATTTTTTAAAGGAGAAAAAAGAGAAATAAATTTTATAAATTAGACATATAAATAAAACACAAATACACGTAATCGTTCCTCTTCATTTTATTTTAATTTACTTAACTTTAGTTATTTTTAATCTATTTAACTTAATCTATTTTAACTGAAAATTCAAAATCAACCGATTGTGAAACGGCCAACCGATAAGCATTTCAACTGCGATTCGTATACCGGTGACTCATTATCATTCGAGAAATCGCGTTACGCTTCTCCAACAAATTTTCATTTAAAGTCAGTGAAATAATCAAATCCTATTCTTAAACATGGCTAGCGGAGTAGAAGGTAAGTTTTGACAATAGAATAAAATATTTTTTATATCGATTTCACAGAGTTCTCGAATGAATTTCCTAATCGCATTTCATACTTTTTTTTCTCTTTCACATCGCCCCATCTTTGTACAACAAAAAAAACCGTGCAGTTGCTGATAATTGCAAAATTGTTTTCGAAGAAATTAAAAAAGACAAGAAGCATCGTTATGTGATCTTTAACATTCGCGATGAAAAGCAAATTGATGCAGAAGTGATTGGCGAGCGCGATGCCGAATACGACCAATTCTTGGAGGATTTGCAAAAGGGCGGCACCGGTGAATGTCGCTATGGCTTGTTTGACTTCGAGTACATGCATCAGCATCAAGGTACTACGGAATCATCAAAAAAGCAAAAACTCTTCCTTCTCTTGTGGTGCCCAGACACAGCCAAAATTAAGATGAAGATGCTTTACGCAAGCTCGTTCGATGCTCTCAAAAAGTCACTGGTCGGTGTCCAGAAATACATTCAAGCATCAGACTTGTCGGAAGCTTCAAAGGAGTCTGTCGAAGAGAAACTCCGCGCAACTGACCGCGTCTAAGTCCCAACCTTTCCAAAACTTCCTTTCAGCAAACTGCAAAGCATTTCAAGTAACAAGTTTAACCCCCAATAAGAGATCATTAATCAGTATCATCAGCTTCCGGAATGCCAATCACATTCTGCTGAATGTTGAGACGTTCACCCGCGAAAGCATCAATGAAAAACATTCTTAAATTCTCTTTCTTATCTTAGACTCTTTTGTATTTAATCCAAAAAATTTCCATAAATAAAATAATCGATTTGAGATAACTAATGAATTATTTACTTTATAAGCTGAGATGGTAATGGACGTGATGTCTTTATTTAAATATCTAAATGCTTGAAAATTTCTTTAATTCAGATCTGAAGTTAAGCTTAGAATAATTAAAGTACTTGCAAATTGATGATATTTCACAAATTAAGGAAATCTACAAGTCATTAATGTGGAAATCTTCCTGAAATGACCATTTTTGGATTGCTTTTGGTTTTCAAAACACTTGAGAAAAGCTTTTTTTCCACAACTATAATTAAGCTTATGACTAATGGATAAAACTGTGTTGAGAAAAGAATTGTGCAAATTATATTTGATGATTCACTTAAGTTTTTTTCTAAGTTCTTCTTTGAACATGGTATATTCTGGTTCTTCACCTAAGCGTCTTGAGCATTCAATCATGAGTTCATTGAAGAAGTCATCGGTGGTGCCGTCATCGATTGCTGCTGCTAATCGATCTTCCCAATCTTCCGTAAAACATAAATCGTCAATATCTGCTCGACGTTCTTCCAGATCTTCTTCCATTGCCAAAATACTTTCAGATAACTCGTAGCATTCAACTATCTCCATAATAGGTGGTTTTATGTACGATCCACCTTGTCTGAATTCAATAAACTTTTTTAATATCTTCCGAAGCTCGTTGTCGCTTAGAACTTCATATTCATTTGCTTTAAGTGCTTGAATTATATGTTTACGCTTAAAAAAGCTTTCACAGGCACCACAAAAGCATTTAATTAAGTCTTCAAGTGGACTTCTGGACCGTCGGGGAGGTCCTCCGGAAGATTTACTGGAAGATGCTCGCTATATTGGAAAATAATAAACAAAACTTAAATTTTATCCATATATAGACATTCATTCACATACTGTATTCATTCTGTTCCAGTTTTATCAATATAAGGCTCACTTTGTGATAACAGTTCCTATCATGCTGATAAAACTAATATCTTTTTAACAATTTATTTCCTAAATTCTGCCAAAAAAAATTTTTGTGTTTTCTTTTTTCTATTTTCGGCTATGAATCGGTTCATGTTTTTGCTACATCTTGATATGGTTCATGCTTGAGAAAGGAAATTAGAGCGAAATCATAAAAAGCTAAGTTGTACTTCTTCTTGTAAATTGTTGTAATCTCTGAAAATAAAAAGAAGTAGGGAGAAATCGTAAAATTTCATTCATCTTCTTATACAACTTTGAAGAAAAGAGTAAAACAACAAAACTGTTTCAATTTCAAGATTGTTTCACAAAAAGAATTTCATTTGAATGTGAGCGGTTACTTGGCGATAGAATGAACTACAGGGAGGTTCATTTCCCAAAACATCGGATATTTTGGGGGGGACATCATTGGTGATTAACCAATTTCCATTCTTTTCCTACTTCTTCGTCACAATAAATTCACTCTTGTTTATTGTTTATCGCTCATAGGTTATTCGGGGATTAATCAATCAAAACAAACTCGTGTAATGGAAAATAACTCAGAAATTAAGAAAAATTATACTGAAGAAGAAAGATTGGCACTTGCATCGAAGCTTGATGCTGATCTTGATTCATTTATCTCTTCTTTGGAAAAGAAAAGATACACAGAAGGATGGGCGGAAGACAAATGGGAAGAGGTGAGTAATCAACATTTTGAATCTGAGTGAATATCATTAATTTCATTCTTTAGGAGATGGAAAAGCATCCATTTTTCATGAAGAAAGCACCTGAGCCTGGCGATGATGTTCATCCAATGCTTGAAGGTCTTCAACAGTTAAAATTTGATCCTGAAGATAACACACCAGATGAACTTGCTGAGAAGTATAAGGAAGACGGCAATTATTGGATGAAACATAAAAAATATCGAATCGCTGTCATGAACTACACAGAAGGAATTCAACAGAATGGCGAAAATCAGGAATTGTTAGCAAATCTTCTCAATAATCGATCGGCAGCACAATATTTTTTAAAGAATTTTAGATCATCAATAACCGATGCTCGATTAGCTATTCAAAAGAAATTAGATTATTCGAAAGCAAAAGTGAGAATCGTCAGATGTTTGTTAGAGTTAAAGAAATTTAAAGAAGCATGCGACGAGGTTCAAGAATTTCTAGCGGATGATCCAACAAATAAAGAACTGATTGATCTTCAGAAGAGTGCAATAGAGAAGAAAACTGAAAGAATGAGAGATGAAAGAAAGAATCAAATGTTAGAGAAAAAGAAGCGACAAGATTTTCAAGCTTTAGTGCAAGTTCTCGTTAATAGAAGAGTGAAATTTGAAGAAATTCGTAAAGGAAATATTCTTTCAGATTTAACAGCGGAGATTATCAAACCGAAAGTAGAACCATTGGAATATTTTCCTATTACACTAGACAAACAAGGAATTGTTCACTACCCAGCAATTTTTGCTTATCCTGAATATCAATTGACAGATCTTCAACAGCAAATCAGTGAAAAAATTACAATTCAAGAATGTTTAGAAGATATGTTTGCAGCAACTGACGATGATTCGCCACAGAAATACTCAAATCCAGATGAACTCAACGTTTACTACGAAAATCGTTTAGCAGCGAAATTAATCAAAGTCAACAAACAAAACACAATTCAAAGCATTGTAAGTGAGAAAGATTTCTGGATTTACAATGGCTATTTAACATTCTACGTTATTCCTAATGAAAGCAAAGCTGAAAAGGAATTTTTAAATCAACCACGAAAACCTTTACTGTGAAATTAGAAAGTTTTATTTATCATGAAAAATATAAGACAAAGGAAAGTTTTTATGGTTCAATTTTAATCGGTTTCGCTCTTGTTTCCTTCCATTTCTTCCTCCATGATAGCCATTCAGCTGTGCGAGGATCATTTTGATCAGAATTCGATTCCAACATTTGATAATAACTTTCACGTAAAATCTTAAATGCCATAATGTTGTAATAGGGAAGTTGAGTTATTGGATCGAAATATTTTGCTGGCATTTTTGTCACAGGGCAAATGCGACTTTGACGTGGACGCTTCGATTTAGGTGGGAAGACGCCATCGAACACTTTGTTGTTAATATCATTGACGAATGAGATGAATGTTCTTTCACAGCGACCTTTTTCAGCTGCTTTAGCTGCATCATTTGCAGCCATTCGAGATCGTCGTGTTGTTCGTTTCGTCTCTTCGTGATCATCTTGTATTACTTCTTTCACTTTAGTTTCATCTTGAATAACTGGCATTGATACTGAGTGATAACGAATAATAGGACCAACATAAGTTGTTCCTTTTGTTGGACGAACTTTTTTCTTTTCCAATTCCATTCTTCGAAACTTTTCAAGCGATAAAAGATTTTCTTTTTCTGTTTGCGAAGCTTCTTCCAAAAGTTCTTCTTGTGTTGGTAATGGATCATCATTTCTCACCATTTTAGGCTTCATTCTTTCAGCTTCATGACGAGCTTTTAATCGATGTTGAGTTGCTGCTGACTTTGCTGTGGTGGATTTTCGCAATGACTTTTTAGCATCTGGAGAGAGTCGATCAGTTCTTTTCTCCGACTTGACGAATTTTTTCTTAGGTGATATTGGTTTTTTGCTTGATTTCGTTGGTTCCTTGTAACTTCTTGTCACGACCTTCTTACGGCGTTTCGGTCTGTTAGCTTGATCTTCATCGTCTGTTACTAGTTCGTCATTTTCATCAATAGAAAAATCGGAATCGACGATATCACGGTCATCTTCGTTAGCTCTAAAACAACAAATAAACATAAAAGTGACCACTTTGAACATTTCATACTAACAGGTAGTCATCGTCAGCTTTTTCTTCATTAAAACCACCGTATTGGGTTTTATAGAAATCATCTTCCTCCTCTTCTTCGTTTAACAATCGAGCGATGCGACTCCCTGCATTATTTCGCCGGTCGCGAGTGGCCGCCATACCTTCTTAGGCAACAACTTTAAAATATACTTATAATTAAATCTTTTGGTTTATATTTATTGTAGTAGTTTTAATAAAAAAATGCTTTTAAAATGCAAATTTGTGATTTTGTTTACAGTTTTTGAATCGGTAGAAAATAACCGGGAAACGGTTGAATCATTCAAATAAAATTTTACGTTAAAATTTAACAATTGTGTAAATAATGCCGCATTGAAGAATAATTTCGATTATACATCGTCTATAAGTTTTAAATTTAAAATATCTAATATAATAAATAAAACATGTTAGCTTTATTACATAATTTTACTTTTCCATATTTATTCTAATAAAACTGTTCAAAGCACAAGCTTCTATACATCAAAACTTTTACGTCAGACTATTTATTCGACAGAGATTGTTTGATTAGATTTATATTCCTACATCATATTAGAAACATAAAATAAGAAATTTCCCAGAATTATTCTTTGTTTTGGCATGAGTTTGGCACCTACTTTGAAATACTTTTAGGTAGATATGATAAACAAAAGTTCTTTTGGCTATTTTAAATAATTAATGAAAGACTTTGGTCAAAATTCTTCAAAAATATTAAACTTTTCTCTTCTAAAGGATCTTCTGTTTCAGGGTAAACAAATTTTTTAAACACACTTCAAACTTTCTGAATAAAGAAATTTTCCATCGTTTCCCATTCTGAAGTAAAATTTTACTTCCTTGTTAACATATTTTTTCATTGTCATCTAAATGTTATTTTCAAACTTTTAACACACAACAATAAATTCTTAGAAATGTTTCTCAACCATAAAAATGTTAATTATCATTGGTATGACTTTCAGGCAATTTTTATTTTGCTTATCATTGTTTCAAATCGTCTCAACGACTTTGGCCTCGGGGCAGCAAGAAAAACTCTTTTTTGTTAATGAAATGAATTCTTACGAAATTTCTATGAAGTAAGAAAATGTTTGCTTCATAATTGTCTCAATATTATGAATTGTTTTGGTTATAAATATTTTATCTATCCATTAAAATGTTAGAAACAACAACATCAAAAAGCTACACTTATGTTTGTGTCGCTAATAAAATTTCTAAAATACTTTAACCTTTCTCTGGCCGTTCATACCTCAATTGCTTTGGCAATTCTTTTTTTAAAATTCATTCCGTGCCTATAAAATGCCATTCTAATTTGTTTTTCTCTAAGTATTAACAATAAACATCAACATCCTCAAAAATAACTAGATAGATATCCACTTGAATCATTTTCTAACGTAACATTTATTGTTTAATTTTCTCATAAGTTTATACTCATTAAATGACCTCATCAGGTTTTTTCAAGTGCTAAAGATTTCCTTAATCCATTCACATCTTAAAATTGTGACAAGAAATTAATTTGTGAATGTTTTAAAATTTCTTTCAATAAAAAATATTTTGGCATGTCATTTTCTTTTTCTTTTAAATACTGATAAGTTTTTCATTTGAAGGAGTTGCAAAATAATTATCTAAAATCCTAGGATTCTTCTAATTGGATATTTTCCTATATTAAAGTGTCTTCATCTTGTGCTTCAAAAAGCATCAGCAATGAGTTTTGTGAAGACGATCGTGCAATTGTCGCAGTACCACTCGTCGCACCATCATTAAGTGAACCATCTGGAGAAAGTAAACCAGTTTGAAAGCTGTAATTGTCTCTGTAACCGGAAGTTGATGATGTTTGGGAAACAGAATCCCAAGAAATGTCAGTGTTTGGTCTTCCATTGTCAGTGTCAATTGGTGGAATATTAAAATGAGAATGTTGTTGAACAGTTGAAGCTGGAGGTTGTGTTATTTGTTGTTGCATTTGAGGCTGGATTGGTGGGGCTGATTGTGGTGTTCCAAGTGCTGAACCTTCGCCAGCATTTAATCGACCTCGTTTGTATCTGAATGTCTTTCTTGATTGTCCTTTTGATCTTTGCAAACGATGCTTTTGATTCTCACCGGAACTATCTTCAGCTGGACTGTCAGGTGACAAAGGTGTGGTCGAAGTTTCACCAGCGGAATCTCTAAATTCAACTGATGATACAAATCGAAGTTTTGGTGGTTGAATTTTCATGCCATGTTGAATCGACATTGAATGCGGTAAATGCGGAACACTTCCTGACATATTTTGATGATCATATCGAGTTGTTCGTCGAATACTTGAAGCTCTTGATATAATTGTGGGATTTGTTGGTGGTGTTGGAGTGGTGCCATCACAACTGTGACCATCGCTAACAACTCCCGGCTCTTTATTTGTTGTTGTCGATGAGCTCGAGTTCGATTCACGAGGTGGATGCAAAGTTTGTTGTGAAAAAGTGTCACTTGGTGTATGAACACCTGTGCCGCTTCTAGAATCATGTTGTGGCTGAGATGGATGCTGTGCACCTGAACCTGTGAAAATAGAAATTAATGATGGTCGTTGCTGCTGTTTTGGTGCTTCTGACTGTTGAATCACAACTGTTGACGTGTCTTTCTTTTGTTGTTCATTACTTCCTGTGTTGTCTCTATCAGCTTTACGTTCTTCCATTTCATCACGAAGATCTTTAAGTTCTCTAGCAAGCTCAAGTAATAAACATCCACGTGACTTAATCCCACCTGGAGGTGCTAAGCCACGCAATCTTTCACGAATAAGAAATTGCATGTGACGTTCATGATCACCAATTGGCGGTTGTGCAATTTTGTGTAAAATGAAAGGCATTAAAACAATGTAAAGTGGTGTTCGATGTGTGACAGCGAATTCAAGGAAACTCCAAAGTTCTGGTGCTGCTTCATTTCGTCTTCCCAAATCTCTCATAATTCTTGCAATTTTCGGCCATTCATTTGCTAATCTCGTCTCAAAACAAACGCAAAGAACTTTCAATGCCAGGAACGCTGCTTGATATAAAGTTCCAGAAATTTTTGCTGGTCGTTTGGAATCCCTTGAACCAGTGAATGTCAAGGAACCAGCTCGAATATCACCAACAACTCTGTTAGCTTGAATTCCTGATTGTGCAGTTCTTCCCGAAGGTGGACTCATCGCATTCAAAATGACTGTGACAAGGAAAGAAATGTCGTTGTCTTTGAGTTCACCAACATCTGAGACGCCACGTCCCGAACATATTTTCAAGCACAAAGGCATGAGAAGATGCATCAAGAAACCTTCAGCTTTTTCTTGCGTTGGAAATTCTGCAGTTCCACCACAAACTTGTTCTAAGCTGAAACAGTCAACCGGACTTACAACTTGTAATGCAATTAATCGAACAACTGTCGAACAGAAGAAAGCTGGTGGACTTTGATTCATCAAAGCTGCACTTGCACTGGAAACATTTTCATTAATTGCTTCATTGACAATCAAATTTTGAACAGTTGACATCAATGAACGCATTTGTTGCCAATGAAGAACGTAAGGGCAACGAACGACAGTTTCATGTATTCCTTTCAAAAGACCTGCTGCAGCTTCCCAGTCAGTATTTCGACGAATCGAAGACTTCTTCGAGATTTTCAAGAAAACTTTATCCAATCGTCTTAAAATCGTCACTAAAGCAGTTTTCATTTTCTCTTCGCCCCACTCAGCACGTGGTAAAATGAAAGTCATGTAGCGTTGCAATCCACGACATGCCATTGAGTCAGGATCATATGGCGACACTTTGAGTAATGAATGTGCAATGTCAGCAAGCCGAATATGACATTTGACGTCGAGAAGTTCAACATATTTTGAATCCGCTCCTGGTTTTCTCGCTAATTCTTGAAGTCTTGTCGTTGCACGATTAAGAAATTCACCAACAAGTGACAGTAGAACATCTCGAGCACGTCTGTATTCAGTTCGAACGAGTTCGGAATCTTCAGGAATTTCTGGTAAGTTTTTCGCTCGACCAACATCGCTGACATATTTCGAATGCGATTCATCTTCAAAATCAAATCCTGGTGATGGCGGTGGACCTCGTGAACATTGATTACGTTGACTGGATCCTTTATGTTCGGGACTATTACGATATGGACCGTTATAACTCTTTGATAAACCTTCACAATTATGAACCATCGTCCTGATAGTTATGGCAAGTTGTAAAATGATGTCACGCTCACTTTTCCCTTCAAGTGGGATGTAACTTGGTGATTGGATTTGTTGCATGTAGCATGGCAAAATAGCTTCAAGAATGATCAGCATTTGATAACCGCGAGTACTTTCAGCTGAATACGAAACTGTCATAACACATAAAGTTATGCAATCGAGCACTGTCACCATTTCATCTTCATCGTGATAACAAAAGTCGATCGCTTTTAATGGTTTCGGTTCCTTTACAAGCTCTGCAATATTTAATGGATCTGGCGATGGAGTTTCAAGACTCAATAGAAGATTGAAGAGACAACTTGATTGAACTTTCGTGGCTTCACCATAAGCTCCATCTTCAGATGGAGTTTCAAGACTCAATAGAAGATTGAAGAGACAACTTGATTGAACTTTCGTGGCTTCACCATAAGCTCCATCTTCGTCTGTATCAAGAATTGCAGACACTGATCCAAACATTTGCAAAATAAAAGGCTTTCGATTCATCAAATAGAATTGCTTTACAGCATATTCAATCGTTGTTGTAATTAATTTATTTGTTTGATGCAATGAATAAATTTGAAGAAGCGTCGGCATGATCATGAAATATCCATTTGTTGAGAAAATATTTCTAAAATTGAAAGCTCCATTGATGAAAGTTGCCATAACGTAACGCATGATGCAACAATCTTCTGAATGCAGAATAGCGGCACCGGATAAAACATTTAAGAAAAGTTGAATGTCAGCTGAATATGCAAAATTTCCAGCCATGGCTTCAAACATTCTTGCAATTAATCGAACCCACATAAATTTGTGAAGTACATCTAATCCCATTAATTCCTTTCCAAGTTCACCTCCCATATACAAGTCGAGGTCAGTTTCAAGAGCTTTTCGAGGGAATGATGGCAACTTCATTAACTCTTCATGCAAGAAGACAACTCGTTGCACAACCATATCAACATTCTTTAAAATCGCCCATGTCAAATGAACCTTTCCAATTTCAACAAACTTCTTAATTAGTTCTTGTCTTTGAAGCGCAATGAATGCCTCGTCAGTTTTCATCTCAACAAGACGAAGTTGCGGATATTGAGATCTTTTGAAGAAATACAAATCACGAACGAACCAATTTGAGTTCAATATTTGATGAGTTTTGTAATCAACAAGAAAATAGTTTTTGTAGTTCTTTTCATCAATTCCAAAGAAATCCAAACTTTCCCTTTGTAACATAAGAAATTGGGTGTCCTCCTGTTAATATAATTAAAAATATTTAATTATTAAATTTCCAAACAAAAGAAGAGAAGAAACATTTGTAAGGTTTTCAAAATAATTTCATTGAATTTCTTCAGAACAAACTTGAAAATGAAACACATTTAAAAAATATTTTTTATAATTTTTAAATAAAACTCACCAAAATGGGAAATTGACTTGGAATAGATCCTTCATCCTTTTCATCAGGACCATGTACAATTATTTTCTTTGCTGAGGGAACATTAGCAGTCAAAAGCACTGATGCATCGCATTGTTCTTTTCTCAATATTTGTTTTAAATCTTTAAACATTATTCCATGAACTGAATGTACAACCATCCATAAAATAGACAAAGCTGATCCAACAAGTTGTTGACTGCATTCATGAGTTGTTCGAACATAAAACATAATGTATCCAATAATGTGATTATAAAGAGCAAAAGCTGCTTGCTGTGGTAAACGTGGAACGAAACGAATCAAATGTCGAAGAACTTTAAACATTTGATCTTGCTTTTCACGAGTCAATCTTTCCAATACATAACGTAGAAACAATGCTGAATCTTCTACTAAGCATACCCAAATAACTTGATATGCGACTTCATAAACAGCAGAACCATCACCACCAACTGCACAATCATCTAAAGAGCCAATAATTTGCATCGCTGCAGCGCAAAGCACTGATGGGAAAAGTGAGTGAGCTGCATGTAAATGAACAGCTCGTGCGCCTTCCTCTTCCTCTAATTCATGATCTTCACCAGCAGCGTGACTCTCATGTGCAGCTTGTTGTGTGATTGGATTTGTTGTAATAAGAAAGCAATGACGTTCTTGTCGTTGTTTCTCATCTTGCTGTTGCAAAGCATGTCGAATAGCGTCAGTTTGTTGCTTCTTTCGCGTTTTTGTTGCAGTGACAAAATGTCGATGTCTCTCTTGATTCAGAGTCACATCCATGTCTTTGTTTTGTTGTCGTGGTGTCCATGGTGGATCAACAACAGGCAAACATTCGATTCCAATCTTTGGAGATGGCAGTGTAAACTCAATTCCAGGCGATGGAATTCTAAACGTAACATGAGCGCCTTCTTCCATTCTCGGCCAAACTTGAAAACGACTTTTCCATAAAACTTGAAAACGAAGAATTGCTCCAATCCTTACATTCGGATCTTTGTGCTTTAAAGCACGTTGCATTATTTCAGATGCTTGTGTTGGTGCTTTAACTGATGACAATATGAAGAAAGAAGCTGCTGACGCTGCTGTTTCTTGATTTGTATCCAACAAAAGTTCCCATGATGCTGGAAGAATGTCAATAAATTGATCTTCTGTTAAAATTGCAGCACCTTTCACTAGTGTTGAAAAAGGAACGTGAAATAAATCACGAACATGATTTTTTATGTATTTTAATATTAAAGAATTTTCTTTGATTTCTTTCTTTTCTTCCATTTTTTGTGAGTATTGTGATGAAGTTTGTTCTGAATCATCATGAATTATTCTATCACGACGGCCAGTGCTGTCTTTTCGTCGTGAAGGTGACGTGTGTGAAGAACTTTGATCAGATATTTTTCGACCAGCGCGACTTTTCTCTCTTCGACCACCAGATTTTCCTCCTTCTGGTTGAAGGAAGCTTGACGGAACTAATCCAAATTCTTCTCCATAAATCTGAAAATAAAAAAATAAAAAGGGACAACATTAATGAATGAACCCCACGATTAAAAAAAAAAGTAAAAATAAAAGTGCCTCGTGTGAGGATTGAACTCACGACCCCTGGTTTACGAGACCAGTGCTCTACCACTGAGCTAACGAGGCGCAGCGTTTACGATGCTAGCGGTTGACAAATGACCAATTTAAACTCAAGGTGAAAATCATAATCACTTCTAATAAGAATCTTAATTACGTTTTAAAATTAAAAAATTAATTTTAATGTAAATTATCCTAACAAAATTAAAGAATTTAAATCACAATTTAATTTGGATTAAATATCTGAAACATTTGTATGGTTTTCGAAAATGTTTGCTCGTCTCTCAGTGACGGAATTTAAATGTAAAAATTAAACTCACCTTTCGAACAGATTTCATTAAACGAGAAGCTGCGCGTGTATGACGTTTATAACAATATGGATGACATACATTCTGATGAGTGCAATAAAAGTTGAATGAATTTATGATTGATGTAACTGCACGCATCCATGGAAAGTTCTTTGACGTTTCATCAGAATCATTTGAATCATTTGGTGAATCAGGTGGTTGATCATCACTTAAAACTCCTGGCGACTCTTCTTCACCACCACTTGCAGCTCCTTGTTCTGAATTATCACTGCGATCAGATAAAGAAGAAACTTTTCTACGCGATTGGATCGAATCTACTCGTTTGACCGAATCTGTAATTGATGAAATTCTCATTTCTTAAATTAATAATTGAAAGCTTTTCACTCACAATCTTGTTCAATTTCTTTTGCTTCTTTAGTGTTTCGTCGAAGTTTTAAAGATCTTCGTTTGAATGATCCACCAGTTGGATTTGTTGCAGTGCCACGACGAAGTAGAAAAGGTCTGACAGTAGCAACTGGTCGACGTTGTTGAATGCTGGCTGTAGTAACAGCTGCTGTTTCTTCTCCTTGCAACGTCAATGTTGTGTTGCTACTTCCTTCAGATTCATTGTCAGGTTCATGAAGAACAAAAGAAATTTTCCTTTCACCGCCTTCACCGGCAATCGATTGCAAACTTTGTGCTGATGTTTGAGAGTGTCCCATTGAACTTAAAGCCATCGACCATCGACGATTTGCTTCTTTGTATGCTTGATGATGTTCCCATGGATTAATCACGTGCTTTTCTTTTGTAGATATTCGAGAAGATTTCGGAATTGTCTGATAAGTTTCTCTTAAAAATGCTGTGATTTCAAGTAAGACTACAATAGCGACAAGTTTCAATGCTGGTGGACAATCATTGCCATGAACATTTACACTCACTGTTTAGGGAGTAAAAAAAGATAAATTTTTTAATGTCTACAACTTCAAATATGAAATCCTTACATTCATCAAGGAAGTCTTCTTCTTCATCTTGAAGTACGAGATTCTTTTGTTTATCAGCATCATTCATTGATGATGCAATGTGATCATATGAAGCTTTTTCATTTTTAATCATCTCTTCAAGTCGCACGCCGATGGATTCAGCCCATTGATAAAACATTTTACCAGCTGATCGTTGAAGCATGTGAATTCTTCTGACATTTGTTGACATGCTCGCTCGCGTATTCATTGGACCTGACGGTCTGAAAGATGTTAAGTTTTGTTTCATCCAATTTGGCCATGCACCGCGGTTACATAAATGAACGAAATGTGCACATTCAAGAAGAAATGTGGCTCGTGTGATTAGTGGAGCTTGCGGTAGATCAAGAATGGCGCCGATAAGCTGTGAATCTGGAACTGAACCTGGAGCACAAGTCTCCAGAAGGAAAGAGAACCTCAACATGCCTTCTCGCACTGGTTCAGTTGGAATCAATCGACGTTCTTTAAGCACAACAACTTCAGATTCACGTGGACCGTCACCCAAATCAATGGAACTTCGATGACTGAAATAACTTCCAGAAACTTCTTCAATTCCACGAACTTTCTTTTTGCCTTTTCCCAACCCAAAGCGATTAAGTCGTCGTTCAACACGTCTTCTTGCACGTTGGAATGATCTTCCAATCCCTTCAGATCCTCGCCCACGCTGAGAACTTAATGAACTCTTTCGCATGTAAGCAGCCATTTCAGAACCAGCTTCAAGATCAACTGAACGATCTTTTGAGCTTCGAAACCATCGAGCAAGTCCACTTAATCTTCCCACAGAATTCCTTTCAGAACTTGATGTTGAATCAGAGAGAAGTGCTCGTTCACTCTGACGTGGTGTTAAAGTCGGTCTTTGTATAATCTTTCGTCGCATGTTTGTCAATGGACTTTGACTGTGTCTAAATTGTTCTTCAGTTCCTTCTGTTTCCAAGAGACTCTGTTGACAGTTTTGTAAACATGAATTACAAATTAATTAATAAATTTCATAAATTTCTTACAGCGCAAGTTGATGAAGTGCTTCGCTTTTTGAAATACAATTTTCGTGCTACTTTTTCATCTGGTGGAAGATTTGTTGCAATTGTTTGAATTTCTCCAGTGAATGGAATGTGTCTGAATAAAATGAATTAATTGACAACAACATTGCAATAAATAATTGTTTAACTCACCTTATAACTCTCGTTGTTTGCAATTGTGGTGCTTTTTTATGTGGTCTTGGAGTGACTGCTAAAATTCCGCTTAAAACAACTCGTCTAAATGGCCCACCATGTGCACCTTTAATGTAAGTTATCAATTGACGGACATCGCAATACAAACTCATATTTTCTGGACTTTTCAACTCTTTTTGAATGTCCACAAAACGAGAAACAATTGACTTGAAGATAGCAGCAATAACTTGACTTTCAGCGTTTCCGGTTAATCCCGATCCGAAATTGGTTGCGTATCCTTGTCCACCAGCTGTTTTATTAGTAGCGCCAATATCGGGAATCAACGATTTTATACCAGTTGGTCTTTTATGATCTGAATGAGGTTTAATGAAAGAATGAATGATGCCAAACATGCACAAATTCTCTACTTAAGCAATAATGAACGACAGCTTGAAGCACACAATTCAATATTTTCTCAGATCAATTGACTTTTCAATCAAAAGACATTAAAGATTGATTAAAGTTGGAAAGCAGCAACTTGCAAAGTAAATTAAAGTTTTTGGTGGATTTAGAAAGTTATTCATTAGACATCGTGACACAAGCTCAAATAAGATTTCTTTCAATTACCTAAAACGCTTACAATTTACACAATCAATCAAAGATTGAGATGATAAAAGAAGCTTGAATCATATTAAGTGAATAAACATTTAATTTGTAGCTAAAAGCTTTGCAATTGCTATGTGAATAATTTTAATTTCATTAAAATTAATTTTACTTGCGTTAGGCGAAAAAATTGATTTTTATACTTTTTAGCAGCAGTGATGATGAACTTCATCAGATTTTTATGACGTTTTTGAAATGATTGAACCGTGGATTGATTAAGAAAGTTAAAGTTACTTACTCAGAGGTGACAGTAAAGAACTTGGATCAACACAAAATCCCACAAATGCATGGAAGAACTCAATGAGCTCATGAAGTGATGAATCACGCACCATGTCCCGAAGATATTTCTTTGTCAAACTTGAAGTTTGCTTCAATAATCGTGAAAGATTTGAATTACATTGAAGACGAAGAAACTCTGCTTGAGCTGTTCGAACTCCGTCATTACATCCATGAGGACATCCAAGATGTAACATTGCACGTTTGAGAATGCCAATCGTTAAATTATGTGCGTGTTCACCAAATCTCAACACTCCAAAATCAATCAACAATTCACAAATATTCAAACCAGTTTCGAGAATTCTCAAAGACGTGATGTTTGTTTCTCTCTTCAAAATGTTATAAATTGCCAGCAAAACAATTTCGTAGTCAATTCCTCCATCTTTAGTTATGTAAAATGATGATCCTGGAACTTCTTGTTCATCCAAACCTGCGTAAACAATGTGCGAGTCAGTTTGTGATCGAAGCAATTGTGATTTGAAAACTCCATTTGTGCTTCCATTAACGCTTATCGCATCAAGTTGTGAGTCGATTGAACCCTGTTTGAGACATTTAATTAATGAAAATTCGATAATTTCAGATTACTGACATTTACAACCTGCCGTCGCATGAAATCTGGTGATGGTGTAGGCGTGTGTTCAGTCACTGTGATGATAGGATTACGTGGAATAATTGACGATCGATGATCTTTAGGCCCAGTTGATTGGTTGCTTCTATTAAGCTTTGGTGGATCCACAAGTCGATAATATCTAAATTATTTATTAAATATTAAAATTATCATCTAAACAGTTAATAATCGATAACAATATTCTGTCAATGAGTATGATTCGCATTAAAATTTGAAAAAGAATAAAACAAAATTCCGAAAGTCAATAAAACAGAAAAAGATTTTCTTAAATTTTGAAGCTGATTTGAAATGACACGAAATGAGAGTGAAGGTTGGTGCAGTGTTGAGAACTCACCCACTATCAAGTAGACAGCTGAGTAGGAAAAGTGATAAAGTTTACGAGGAAAACAAAAGCAAGTCAGAACGATAAGGAAGTCAAAGTTTCATTTAAACTGGAAGGAATGTTAAGAAATGTGAATTAAAATTTTACTCACCTCAATGATGGCATTGATTTTCCTTTTACAAGGTTTGATGATTCATCACGATTGAGATTGGATGTTGATCTTGATAAATGATCCTCGCCCGTGTCGAGACTTCGATGAATATCCTGGACGATAAAAGATAACTAAAGCTAATTGAAAACAATCGTATGAACACAGAAATAATTCTTTTTATTACAGCGTGTTGAAGTCGTTTTCCATTCCCTCCATTCGATTCATTTCCAATCTTCTCTAAGCCACGATCTGATTTTGACAAGATTTTCGTTTCAATTAAAGTTCTTAAATCAGCCATTTTCACTCGTTTCTTTCTATCACTTGGTCGTCTTCCTCCATTAGTTGAATTAGTCTCTTCCTTTTCCAATGGCTTTTGTATGTGAACAGGAGGATCATTGACAACTGGTGTTGCTTGTTCAGGAATTTCTATGCAATCTTTGGCAGTCAACGAACTATTACTGGGACTATCACGACTATTTCCAGATCCTTGATACAAAGAGATTTCAATTTGTGGGATTGGAAGAGAATTTGATCGTCGTCGAGGTTGTGATGGTGGCATTATACTTTCTTCACTGATGTCTCTTAAGCTGAATTAATTGAATGAAATGAAACAATAAAAATGTTTTCACATAGGCATTAAGTGTGAATGTATATATCGATAGCTAATTGTATTAAATAAATCTTTTGCAAGCAAACTAACACATTCAACAAATGCCTCAGTGGCGCAGTTGGTTAGCGCGTAAGTCTCATAATCTTAAGGTCGTGAGTTCGAGTCTCACCTGGGGCATTTTTTTAATTTTATTTGCACGATTTAAATATTTTATTAATTATCTAGATAGTATAATAAATTTTATTATTCTTCGTTCTTCGTATTCATCTTGTTTTCAAACATTTTTCGACACTTCCATTGACTTCCATTTCACAAAGTTAAATCTCGAATTGCCGTAGGTCAAGAAAATTTAAAACTCTTTCTTACTTTTTTATGTTTAAAATTTAGAAAGTGTGGGCTTGTCTTTTAAATTGAGCAAGCTCTCAATATATGTACGAGTAGTGTGAAACGGTTCTCACTTAATTGTCACATACATTTATGATTTTACATGAAGTTTTCAAGATAAATTTGCTTTCTTTGAAGAAATTTATTTGCAATTTAAAACCATTGGAATAAAATTAGGTTTGAAGGAGTAAGATTTAATTTATGGTGTCGTCCAAAAATAGGTTGAATGTTTGATATAAAAAAGAGTCGCGATTTTAAAATTTCTCGCATTTTGAATCTGTCGTTTTAAGATGAATAAGTTGACTGTGATTTTTTTATTTCTTTCTTTTGCTTTACCAGCTTCTGCAATAATAGTGAGTGAATTAAAGAAAACAATTTTCATTGTAATTAATCATGCATTTTGTAATCAATTTAAAGACTAGAGTGGCTTGTAGTGTGTCAGGAAAAGGAACATGTGTCGATCCCTTCTGCTATCTAACACCAATCAATGAAACGACAAATGCAATTAATATTGGATGTGGAAATGTTACAAGACCTTTGAACAAAATATTTGTGAGCTTTTTAATTCTAATTCAATCGATAGAATTTAACATTTAAGTTCATTTTAGATTCGCCAAAAATTCTATTTTAAACTTTTCTCGGATTATCTTGCATTTGATTTCTTCCCGGATATCGAATATTGCAGCTTTTACAAGCGAGCTGATAGGAATTCATTTTTCTATTACATTCTCAAAACTATGAAGTCAAAAGCTCCTGATTTTATTCATCGATGTCCTTATGAGGTAAGTTTAAACTTTTCTACTTATTAAGAGCTTAATTTATGAGATTTTCAAACCAGGGAAAAGATCTTCAAGTGAAAAATTTGATACTTGGAGCATCCGATATTGCACTTTGGATTACTGGCGAATACAAAGTCGTTTACACATTTTTCGATGATGAAGATGAGAAAATTTTAAGAGTTTCAGCGATGGGAATACTCAAAAGAAATTGAAATATGTTTTAAATTTTATTTATTCGATTAAGTACAAAACTCAAAGATCGTTTTCATATTTATAAATGTTTTTTTAATTGAAATGTTGACGGCAAATAAAAAGTTTTACTTACACATTTAAACTTATGTGAAGCTTGCTTTTCATAATTCATTATCGTCATTTGCGGTCATCAACATTTTATTAAACATCTTCGATCTTCAACACCTGTAGAAAGTTTCAAGAAAAGAGAAGACCTGCTTGTCCCATTTATGCACCATACAAATGAAAACAAACAAAACTGATCAAGATCAGCTGTGCGAGAGTTTTAAAATCCGTTTGAGAAAGATTTCCATTTCAATATTTCGTTAGTTATCAACCGTTGACGATGAAGCATCAAAGTTTCTGCATTTTTATTATTTTTTATATGTTTATAAACACTGCAGTGCCATTTATTGTAAGTACCTACATAAATATTTATCTTGAAATTGAATAAATTATTTAACTTCTTTTATTATTGCAGACGAAAATTCAATGTAGCACTTCAGAAGCGCGCACGTGTATTGAACCTTTCTGCTTTTTCACAAATAACACAGCTGATGGTGTTTCAGCTAATTATGGATGTAAAGAACTCTCAAGACCGTTAAATAAAATTAATGTAAGTAAGAATTTCACTTTTGAATCGATCTAAATATTTATTACTTTCTTTTCAAGGTTCACTTCAAACTTTATACTAAAATGTATTCGCAATACTTTCAAGTTGGTTATTTTCCAAAATTTGATTATTGCACGTTCATTGAGAATATCGACAAACAAAATTTGTTATATTATGGAGTGAAACTAATGAAGGAGAGATTGCCAGAAAGTATACGAGAATGTCCTTACATTGGTAAACAACTTCAAGTGAGAAATCTCAACTTGACTTCAGACGACTTGACATTTCTACCAGCTGGAAAATATAAAGTGGTTTGCACTTTCTCGGACGATGATGATTATAAAATCTTAAGAATGGTGACTCATGTAAAGATTTGAATAAAGTTTGTTTAAAAAAGAAAGTGATTCTTGCTTTGTGAGCCCCATTGTGTTGAATATCAGAAATTACTTCCCAAAGATTCCTCGCGTAACTTTAAGTGACGTGACCAATTCGCAATCTCGTATCAACGCCACTATAATTCTGAGTTTTACCTCATCTTGTATTGAGTGGGGATATTCAAGAAGTGCGATAAGAATTTACATCTTGGTACTTTCTACCATATGTCCGGGGACTTTCCCACAGGAAAATGTGAGTTATAAGAAACTCGTTTGTGTCCTGGTGCAAAGGTAAACATGAATCACAAGCATCTTGCCAATGAAGATGTAACATTTCCGTTGCAAACAGCACTATTAAAGCCACACAAAATAGAAACATAAAAGTGAACAATAAAAATTTGCTTTAAAACCTTACAACAGCTTCAAAACATTGTTGTGAAATGAAGTGGAATGTGAAACATGTTTAATTATTTTATAATTTTTATAGGGCGAAACGAGAAAAAAGTATTCGAAAACTAATTCAATATAATTTGAAAATAAAGAGGGACAAAAAATGCCCCAGGTGAGACTCGAACTCACGACCTTAAGATTATGAGACTTACGCGCTAACCAACTGCGCCACTGAGGCATTTATTGGTGATTCTAACTAGAAGACAAAAGCTTATCAAGAACTTTCAAACAGATTCTTTTTTCAATGAACAACATTCTTATGTAAAATATTTCGAAATGAAATTGAACTCACCGGTTGTATAAATAATGTAAACTCCAATAAACTCCTTCTTCTTGCCAATGTGAAACGAAAAGACAACGAAGAACAGCAACATCAAGGAAAGTTGCTGCAGCAATATCGTAATGGCTAATAAAAAAAGCAAATTAGTGATTAAAACGATTGATAAAACTCACAAACTGACCTTTGTCGAGAAAAACCTTTCTGATCGCCTTTCTGGTATTGCGGTGATTTAGGATCAGTTTCAACAGATTCTCTTTCAGTTGATGAACTTCCTTTAGGTTTTTGACTGTCATCGTGCTTTCTTTCAAAAGCTTCAATTTTATCAAAGTCGAATTTTGTTGTGACACGATCATGGAATCTATCCTTTGAATGCATAGAACTTTTACTACTTCGTCGACTTGACGGTGTCTGGTGATGTGAATGATGCAATAAACTCGTATCAGCTGTATAGAAAATTGGATCTGGGCCTTGTGGTAGTCGGAAGAGAAGAACGTGTTCCTCTTCAATACTTGAAGCTTCTTCTGGAATAGTTTCAGGAAAAACTGGCTCCTTAGGCGACGCGATACAAAGTGAAATTTCATCATCATGTTTAGGGGTTTCAGAAAATATTGACGTGTTTGTAGGAGATTCGTGATGTTGTTCCATAACACTTTTACTGGAAAAGATTTCTCCTGATTGAGGTGTGCTGCCAGAATTAACCATTTGACGTGCTCGTGGCTTGACTGGTGCTAAGAAACATTGAACATTCGGTGAGCGATATTCCCACATTCCTTGCCATAATTTTATTCCATTTTCTAATCGGAAATTTTGGAAATCCGATTCTTTTAAATGGTGTGCAATGGGTGCAAAAAGGTAGACAAATAACTGAAAATATTTTCATTAAAAAATGTCGAGATACGTGGCTTGGTAAATCTCACCGATATTGTTGGAATGGAGAACAAATAATCGTAAGGATTCATCATTTCTTTCTTAACATCTTCACCGTCAGCACATTCTTCAGCTGCAAACAACAAAATCCAATGAAGTGTGTAAAGAAGTTTTGTTTCAGCCGCTCCTAAATTTTGTAAATCTTTAACACGATTCGTGAGTAATGCTGCAGCACAATGCATAACGTGTGGTAATGCTGCTTGTACGAGACGCCAACGTGGAATTGATTGAAGCGCTGAAGTAAGCGATGGCGAAAGTCCAAAGTGGATGTTTTGAACAAGAACTTTCTCAAATGATTTGCATGCTTCTTTTAATTCCTGTTAGAAATTATTCACAGAATTTAGTTTTTCAATTTATTATTTTTATAAAATAAAGTAAACTCAGATAAATTACAAATTTAATTCTAATTCATATCCAAACAACAATAGAAACAAAAAATAATAAAGCAAAACATTTGTATTTGTTCTTGAATTCAAAATTGACAAAAATGAAGAATTCTAAAATTATTATCATCGACTACGACTAAAGGTTGATACCAATTTACTGAGATTATTATACAAAAACAACACTTACATGATGTCCTTGCATATGTTGTTGACAAAACTATTTTTAGGCATGTTGTTAATTTATGATACAGAAATGTACAGAGAAATTATTTACAATTGATATCAAAGCTGATTATGGAGCTGACAAATGTACATGATTTGATGTCATTAAATTAAAGATAAGTTACCAAAATGAGAATGTTGAATGTTAATGAAATTAAGAACCAAAATCGTGATAATGGAAATTTATTTTTTTGGTTTTTGGCGAAAGCTTTTAATTTAAGAATTTCTGGCACGTTCAACCGATTGTTTATTGTATGAGAATGTTTGATATGAAAGTCATTTTAGGTATATTCAGTGTTGGCAGTAAAGTTTCTTAATATTTTACAAAGCACAAAACACACGCACAACATTAAGTTAATGGTAACACGTATTGTGGCCCTGGAGATCGCATGAGCTGTTGTTAATAATTTAAAATGTAGGAAGCAGATGATTTTCCATTGAAGGTCTTTTAAAAGCATGTATCAATCGACTAAAAATCTACAAGTTGCATTCAAACTTTATGAATATCTCATGAGATTTAAATCAAGGGAAACTCTTTTTACATTTATTTATGTTACAAATAAAATTTCATGTTTGTAAGGCGTGGTAATTTATCATCAAATTTATGTGCTAAATCATTTATCAGTATACAAATTGATCAATTTAAAATTTCAATTTTAATACAATTGTCGGTGATTAATTTTCTTTTTAATTTATACACAATTATTTTACATACCATGCAACTTGCTTCATGTAGCTTTCCAAGTCTAGAAGAAAATAAAACAAATTTTGGCTTTAAACAACTTAATTAATGTTTAATTTTTATGTCAATTACCTTGGACGAATGAAAGGTGCAATTTGACGCCATAGAAATGTTTGAACAGGAACTGGAAGTCCCAAATCTTGCAATCCTTCGTCCAATGGATTGTGAGTGTCGTTCGATGCCATTATATTGTGTTTATCTAAAATGTATTAAATTTAAAATTATTCTAATCAAACATAAATTTAATGTTATCTGACCTTTATTAAAAAATTTCTAGCTTTGAATGTTGACACCGAAACTCAATTTTTAATCCATAAATTGTCTACTGCTTGTCAGATCATCTTGAAATTTTGAAAGACAAAAAGAAACAATAAAAAAATTCATGCAATTAATTTGATGCGAATCTCATTTTTTCTGTTGAATTTTTGAAAAAATTCCAATTTTGTGTTTCCTAAAATAAATGCGAGAAAAATTCATGTGGATTGTCGACAAATTACAATACTCGGCTTGAAACATTTTCAAGAAGCACAAATTGTAATGAATTTTCCTCACTCACAACTAAAATTTTCATTTCCTGAAGAAAAACTTGAACTGTTTATGATTTATTGCTGCAGATCAATAAATGAAGAGCGAAAATCTCCTGCAGTGAAATTCTTGAAAGGAGAAAATTATAATGAACAAAACCGAGAATAATTCCTTGTATAATGTTGACTTGTTTTTATTTATTAATCCCCTGGTTGTCAACAAACATTCACAAATTGGACACTTTTCACTGTCAAGTAAATTTTAATTGCGTTCCGTGTTGGCCTGAATCACATTTAGTTATCCAACGAATTGCTTATCCATAACCATTCCAATAATGTGACTTCACCAAATATTTACAGAATTTTAGTTTTCTTTACTTTTGCCATTTTCATTACATAACATGTTAAACAATGATTTTGATAAATTTTCTTTCATTCTTCACTTTTATCATGACAACAGTAAGTCACGCAATCAAAATCGTATTTTTCTTTGATTTTATGTCTGAGAAAGTCACACCTTTCTATTTAACTTCTTTTCCAAACGAAATAAAAAGAAAATTGATCAAAGAAGAAGATAAAATCAAACATGTCGTCTATTTTCTCCAGCTGCATCTATGAAACTTTCAATTTTCCCAAATTTTCTTCTTTTAATTTAGAAGTTATTTTGAAATATTTCCTGACGAAATTATAAATTTCTTTTTAAGAAAGCTGTTAACATGTTGATTGTGTTAAAAATTAAGCTAAATTTGCCTTGTTTTGCGTGCTTTTTGGTGAATTAAAATTTGGAAAATTTTCATGTAACACCCATTTTCTTTTTCTATTGAAACTTACTTAATAATCTTTCACATTTTTCTTCAAAGTATGCTACATAGGATGATTATGAAAACGATTTTTGCAAACTATAAACTTTTAAGCATAAATTATAAAGGATTAATTGCCTAAGAAGACAGAGAGATTAAAAAATATTAAGTGAAAAATGCGACACAAGCTTTTGGTTTGATGAAATCGTGATGGCGACTGAAAATTTTGTGAAAATTTTTCTAGCCTCTACCCTGAAAATGAGAGAAAACTGGAGAAAAATTGATTGGCATTTGCGCTCTGTCTATTTTACCATGTGCTTTTCCATGTGCTGACAATAAATTTTCATTATTTCCTTCTATTTTGACCACTTTGCGTCGCTCTCCCGGAAAAGCTCTTTTTGATGTCACGTGATCAGAAATCGAAATTTTTCTCTCTGAGATAATTTTCATTCTCATTTTCATTCGAGTTCTCTCTTCAATATATCCCCAACAGAGTGGCATCGTTTTCAGACGATTTTGCAAAGGCGCATGAAAAATCCTTAAACAGGACATGTCAAAGCACGTGCTTTTTAAGGAGAATGAGTGAAGTCACTGAGACTGAGAAGTGATTGAAAATTCACTCAAAAAGGACTTTCAGAGGGGATTTTTTGATGATTTCCCCGTCATTTTTTCATATTTCTCCGCTTTTGGGGTGGTTGGAATGGCGAAGGAGTTGGCTGGGTGGACGGAAAATTAGCACGTGGAGCCACCCAATGCCATGTGCTTTTGATAGCAACAAGTGACATTCTGTATCAACAAGTCGGCAGACATTCATTGACTCATCGTACCGGTGCTTGTTTTATAGTAAAATCAGCTGATTGTGATTTTGCGTATCATGTGCTTATTAATGCTACAAAAATGAATCAAGAAGAACTTTAAATGAACTTTTAAAACTTTTTTCAACATTTTAAAATTTATTCTCAGAATGCTTAATTGCATCAATATTTATAAAAATTTAATTAAAACTTTTTTCATACCAAATTCATTCGTTTCTTAATTTGTCTGAAAAATTGATAATGAAAATGTCCAAATCATCAATTAAGGCGAGTTCTTTTGTGGATGTTACTTCTGGTGTTAATAATCAAGCAAGTTTAAATTAATTAAGTTACATTTTGATTGACTTTTTTAAAATTCTGTTAGGAAATAACCGAAGAAAATTCACCTCAAGCAACTAAATCACTCGTTCAAATGATTGAATTCACAAAAGCTCTAACCCAAAGACCATCTCACTTAGTTAATGATTCAGATGATGACAACAGCATGTCTAGTTGTGAATGTTCATGTCATCCGAAAGATAAAAAGTTATTTTTCATGGAAGATATTCAAAATAATCTTGATTTACTAAATTATAATTTGAAGGAAAAAGTAAAAGATTCGAATCAAAAGGACGATAAACAAGATGGTTTACCTTCTGAACAATCAGAACGACCTTGCAAATGCTTTGCTACAAATGAACCTGAAAATGAAATCTTACAAAACTTTAAATCTTGTGAAGAATGTAATGACAATTGCGTTTATAAATGCCAGAAATCAAAAGCTTGTACAGAAACGAATCTTAATGAAGACGAGGCTATAGATTCAGGTCTATCACCAACTGATTCTGAATGTCAGACAATATGCCAAATTCATTGTCTTAAGAGTCATGAAAATATGCAATCAGAAGATGAACCAACTGATAAAAAAAGATTTTCACTTCTATCAAACCTATTTCGAAACCGAAGCAAATCTTGTGACACCAACAAAAATGAAAAAGAAAATCTTAAGGGCAACAAACGAGAAAGCATTTCCAGTCTTTTCAGAAAATCTTTTATAAGAAAATAAAATTTTCTTTCTTTCATCAAACATTTTTTTTCTTTGCTTTTAAAGTTTCCCTCTTTGATGACAGTTAAATTGCTAATAAAATTTTAAATTTCAGTAGGTCAGAAATTTCATTTGTTTCAAAAAGTTATCAAAAATATTTTCACAATCAGTAAAATTAATATTTACAAGAATTGTGAATAAAACTACAATTTTTAAATTTTTTGTTATATTCAATTAAAACTT
>CVRI01000006.1:398343-422049 GCA_900005825.1 Clunio marinus
ATTATTGTGATCACTTCGGATAGAAATAATTCAATCGTTGATTATGATTATGATGAAGTTTCTCTCAGATGATTTTCCAGAGAGGAAACTCAAAAGCAATTACATTAAACATGATTCATGCGTTCATTATTCATACTTTAATATTGTGCGGAGGATATAAAAATCTACCTGTTCAAAAGTATTTGTAAATCTGAGGAATTTTTCGTTCAACTCCCGTCTTGCTCTCATCACAAGAAAAGAAACCGACATCGCGGCACGGACTGACTAAATTTAGAGTCGAAGGCTTTTCACATCGTTTGATTCATGATTTTTATCACAATCTACGTAAGATGCGGGAGAGTTCGTGTCTGGTTGTAAATGAAAGAAAATACCGACGATATTCGTGAAACTTCTTATTGATTTTCCTCCGTTGAACGTGAAAAATATTTTTAAATTTTCACGAAATTTTAATAGACGAGAATGAAGAAAAAAAATCACGAACAATACCGAAGACGAAGCAAAATAAAATTTGTAAAAATGTTTCGCTTTCATCAAATAGAATCGTTCAGATCGAAATCGTTAGTCGGTTGTATAACTTGATCCGGAGTTGTTGAGTCCAAAGCAATCTAGAAAACACACATCAGAATGGTGAGTGAAAATTTTAAGACTTTTCTTCAAGATTTCCAATTTTTTCATTCTTTGATTTAAATTCTGAATAATTTTAAAATAAAAAAATTATTTCTCTCCTTTTTTGACAACAACAGGCAGAGAAATTGAAAGACCAAGAAATTGAAAGTAAGTTAAGATGGATTATCTTTAAATGGATTAAGAATTATGTTGAGAGTTTGAAGGAAAATTAAAGTGAAAATCACTAAAGAAAATCGTTATTACGTAAGAAATATGAAATGTGAAGCATGATGCAGTTTGGTTTCATTAAAAGAAGTGTTGAGTTGAGAGTGACTTACAGTCATAATTAAAGATATGATAATAAAGTTAAGTGCTACATGAAATAAACTTTCAGAGAGTTGCTGAATAAAGTGAAATCGGGTCGAGAAAACTGTGCGAAAAAGTTTTCTGCTTTAATAAAAAATGTTGGCCGCGGGCAGCTAAAAATAGAAGCACCGACAAATAAGGCGAGTAGAAAGCCTTTTCTCTCGCTCGCGCGATCGTTTATTATGAAGTTTCAATTCATGAGTAAGGAAAATCTAATTTTGTAAGAAGTGTACAAAAATGAAAATGAAAAAAAGAAAAGAAAAAAATCCACTGACTTAAGGAAAAAGTTATGCGAGAAATAATAAAAAAAATAAAAAATAAAAAACTGAAGGAATTTCGTAATGGAAAACATCATTGAAGTTATTCGATATCTGACGATGATATTTAGTGATTTGAACTTCACCTGATTTACATCAAACTCAACTGTTCTTGAATTGGAAACATGCTTGTTATTAACGCATATCTAATCGGAAATTTACAGACGCAGAATTCGCCTTCGGCATCTATGATTGCGATGGCTCAGGAAAGGTTGATGCTTATGATATCCCTGACGTCTTACGTGCATTGAACCTTAACCCAACATTAGAATTATGTGAGAAAATGGGAGCCACAAAGAAGCGTGGTGAGAAAAAACTCACAGTTGAAGAATTCCTTCCCATCTACGGACAAGTGAGTGATGTTCATGATGATGTAATGAAGTTATTTATTCAAAAATATTTTCTTTCTTCTCTCCATTCGCAACCTAGGTCAAAGTTCAAAAGGATCAAGGTAGCTTCGAGGATTTCTTGGAATGTCTGAAATTGTACGACAAAGAAGAAAACGGCACAATGCTTCTCGCTGAATTAGAACACACTTTAAAAGCTTTGGGTAAGTTAAAAACTTTTTTTTCTGTTGAAGATATGAAGTAAGAATTTTGTCTTTAGGTGAAAAATTGAGCGATGATGAAGTTACTGAACTTTTCGCCGATTGCATGGACCCAGAAGATGAAGATGGCAACATCTTTTATACACGTAAGTGCCAACTTTACGAGAATTTCGTAAATACCGTATACACCTCCACCTAGTAATCTAACACCTTCTTTTACATAATCCCACGTTTATTTCTTTTCTGTCGCGTATATAACAATGCGGAAAATTTTCTTCTTAATATTATCTCATTGTATGTATTAAATAATTTCTGGCTCCTTCTGAAAACACTGCACAATTTGCTCGATTGAATCATTCAAAATGATATTTTCTGTGCCTCGTTTATTTTTAACATCTTTAGCAAACACCAGCTTTGTGCCTAAATATGCAAGCGCGCGCAAAAAAAAGAAAAACTCACATCTCGACTATTTATAGAAGTTATAGTTTAAAAAGAGATATTTAGAAGAAAATGTTTTTCACGTATTGACTAAATCAATCCCTTGACAGAGTAATAATTAGAAAAAAATTTCTTTGTTTTATTTTTTTCTATGTTACGTGTTTAATGTTATTACATAACAAACGACATCATCATGTTTATGTGTCATCAATGTTTGTGACAAATAAAACAAACAGCATTCTTGAAAAAGATGATGGACAACCCAATTGTCTACAAGAAGTAAATTGTGTCTACCCCACCTATCATATCAACATCAAAACTACGCAAATTTACATCAAATGAAATCGAGAAATAAAAATTTTTATTTATTCGTAAGTGTTAATTGTTGATTTAATAATATTTTGTTTCTTGTCTACTTTTATTACCTTTTGTTTCAACTTTTAATTAACAAATCTTTTCTTTCATTATTATCAACAGCATTTCTCCGAAGATTGTGTGATGTAAAAGAATAAGTTAAGACTATTTTAAATTTTAAATAACACATCAAAATATAAAAAAAAAAACGACAACCAACATCATCAAGAATCAATCAAACAACATCTTTTAAATAAATCTAATGAGAAACTCGACGACAAAAGTGAATGAGAGAGAATCAATCTGCCGCTGATAAGAAGAAAATTCGTAAAAATGTAACATCGTGAATAGGAAGTTTATAAATCGTTAGGAAAATTTGATGTAGTGAATTACAAATACTTTAGGATTCTAATCAATGTGTGTGGGTCTGCAGTTTTCACACGTTTCCACATTGTTCTTATTTCCATCTATTTGTTTTACACAACTGTAACACTTCATCATTTAATCCTATCGGTCGTAAATGTTCGTATCATTTTAAGGATTTTTTTTCCTTTCATTAAATCAAACACGTAAAATATAAATAAAGTTTTTTGTAATAAGGGAATTAATTAATAAAATACTAAAAAAAAAACAGGAAAAATGTTTTTTCATTTCACAAATTTTATTTTTCAGAAGTTTGAAGTTTAGCATGTAAATAAATTTTAATTAGTGTTGTTGAATTTGAGTGTTATTAGAACCTTTTTTAAAGAATTTTGCTGTTGATAAAGATTGATTAACCACTGGGGGACTATCAACAGTTGGCTGTGTATTTGAGTCTGGTTTGAAGGAACAAATGCATTTCCATCCTTTCTGATAATTCATTCGCCACATTCGTAAGTAACCATCATCGCCTGAACTCACTAGCATTGTTCCAGTTACATTCCACGTTACACGCCAAACAGTACAATAATGATCATTGAATTGAGCAGCAGAAACTACTTCAAATCGACTACATCCAGTTTGATCAATTATTGGTTTCAAATTGAAAATGCTGACGTCCTTCGATGCAACAGCCAAGACATGATAACTTCTACCAGAGTTAGGTGCAAATGCGATGTCATGAACTGAATCTGTTATGCTTGAAATTGTTTCTGTTTTTGACCATTTTCGATTATATTCGCTGTACTCAAAGATGAAAACCTTCGGCTCATTACTTGTGCTGTCACTTCCAGCCGCAATCATTGGTGCGTGTAAACGAAACACTGAAGGATTCCAACTTATGCATGATAATGGCACTTTGCATGGAATGTCATGTTGCAGTGTCCATTGAGAAAGATTCATGATGTCTGGAGCTTCATAAATTCTTATTGTGCCGTCAGATGAAGAAGTTGCCAACACCAGACCGAGAGTTTTAGGACCAAACTTTACATCAGTTACACTTGTACGGGAATCAACTAGATTAGTTTTTCTTATCCAACGTTTTGTTGATGTACTTGTAGGTCCTGGTTTGTCACTTACAGTCTCTTCCCATACCGAAGCAGTTCTATCAAAACTTGCGCTTGCAAGAATTTGACCAAACTCAGGATGACCCCAACTTAGTCTCCAAATAGATCCAGAATGTGCTTTCCAACTCGATGATACTACCCACTGACCTTTTTCATTTTGTTCCCATACTTTGATTGTTTGATCAGATGAACATGTTGCCATTCGCTGAAATTAAAAACAATATTTTGATTTTTTTTCAAATTATTACTTTGTTGTTTACCTGTCCATAATAATCATATGAACAATCATGAATAACATCACGATGTTCTGTATGAATCACTTGATTATCAAACATAGTCCAGCAAGAGATTGGTACTAATGTAATGTTAATTTTTAATGAAGCATCATTTTATCAAAACAAAAGAAAAAACTTAGCGAATCGCATGTAATTTTACCGCATGTTTCATTAAATTGCGAATCGCAATAACACACGCGGCTTAAAAATCAATTTGTAAACAGAAAATAAGGAAATTTGTTTTCTTTCAAATAAAAAAAGAATTAATCATGAGACGGCTGTCTGACGAGCAAACAAAAATATTCTTTGAAAAACTGACTAAATAGTAAGACAAATTGTTAGATAATCAATGAAGTTATTAATAATTTTATTTTTTTCAGTATTGGCACAAATGTGAAACTTTTACTTGATCGTCCTGATGGCGCATATTGCTTTCGAGAAATGAAACGACGTGTGTATTACTTATCAGAAAGGATTCTCAAACTTTCTGAAAATTTAAATGAAGAACAGTTGGTATCGGTGGGAACGTGCTTTGGAAAATTTACAAAAACCAATAAATTTCTCTTACAAATAACTGCATTGACTTATCTTGCACCTTATGCTCAATATAAAGTTTGGATAAAGCCATCTGCTGAACAACAATTTCTTTATGGCAATCACATCAATAAAGCTGGATTAGGAAGAATTACAGAAAACACGCCACAACATCAAGGAGTTGTTGTGTTATCAATGAGTGACGTTCCACTGGGATTTGGAGTAACATCAAAATCAACAGCTGATTGTAAGCTTGCAGATCCTTTAGTTACAGTATGTTTCCATCAAGCAGATATTGGAGAATATGTAAGATCAGAGGATACATTAATTTAATCTTCTTAATTATTTTATGTAATTCAGTTTATTTAAAGTCTTAAATGAATAAAAATTATTTAATAAAATTTATCGTTTGCTTGAACGAGATCTTGATGATGATGAAGATTCTCTCCCTTTTTTCTTTACGACTTCAGTTTTCTTCTTTTCGGGAGTTGGTGTTGGAGTAGTGACAATAGTGAGACCTTTTTTGTTGCTGCTGCTAGAGCTTGATGAACTGTCATAAGATTTTGTGCTTTTAGTTGATCCTTCCTTCTCTTTTTTCTCTTTCGGCAGGCATGCCGAACAAACCCATGAAGTTAAATTTGTTTCATTCGAAATCTTTGGAACATGACATAATTGATGATGGAGAGAGTGACATTCAACGCACTCAAATAGTTGATTGTTAGCACTGCTGTCCATTGCTTGACAAGTGACACACGTCAAGTCAGTAAGATCCATTAAATCACTGTCAGCAGATTCGCTATCGTCATCAGGAATTGGAATAACTTCTGGTGTTGGAGCAGAAATTACTTTTACTTCTTCTGGCTTTTTGGGTTTATGCTTCTTGAAACCTGATCCTGGAGCACTTTTCTCATCATTCAATTGTTTCTTTGTTAGCAAACTACTTATAAGTTTACTTTTATCATCATACGTTTTTGAAATTTCATTATCAAGCATTGTTCTTAACTTTTCAGCAGAATCAGGTGCAGATGAATGAAGCAATTTCAGTGCTACTACAATATACGGATCAATAACTTCTGATGATGCCGCCATAATTATTTTTTTTTATAATTTAATATTTTTGTGAGAATGAAAACAAGTTTGAGAAAATAATCCAGAAACCGGCAACAAACTATGCGAATCGCACATGAAAATCGCATTTTCAAAAATTTATTAACCGTTAAATATTTTTAAAGTGGATCGAAAAAAAAAACAAGAGAAGATTTTTTCATGTTTAGAAAATAAAGACTACCTAAGTGTCATCTCGATTTATTTGAATTAAAATACAATTACAGTTTCTATAATTAATGATCATATTCAATAAAAGTATTAAGGGAAGCATTTCCAAACTCTTTTGTTACTTCAACACGGCCATTTGAATCAATGAATTCTACGATTCTGGTAACACCTTCTTGACACCTCCAAACATGTGACTTGGATTTTGAATCTTTTATAATGAAATTTGCTCTATCAATAAACTTTTTGACATCATGCTTTGATCTTTTATAGAGTTGTACAGTAGCGCTTATGTCTGTCTCAAATTTTATTAATTCATGATTTTTCACCCTTGAAACTATCGACTTCAACAACTCTTTATCCGACAATCCATCTTTGAAGTCGTTCGGTGATTTCTCAAACATTTTATTTCTTGTCACGTTCATTCTGTGCTTGGCAAATTCCAATTTGCTTACCCTGCAGTTGTTCTTTATGTCATGTATTACTTGATCCTCTGTAAAAACATTATAAATTAGAAATCGTGGTAAATATCAGAATTTTAAAAATCACCTCGCCATTTTCTGATTGATGGAAATTCACTTTTAGCAGCATTTTTTTGAGTTTTGTACAGTTCAACTGAAAGTTTCTCCATTGCATTATTTAGAAACGTGTAAGCAAAGTCACAACATGCGCAAAAGTCGTTTATTTTCTTGGGATTCAAAGTGAACACAAAGTTTATAATTTCTTGTTGTGAATTTTGACTGAATCTGTTGAGAAGAGCTTTAATGTGGAATATGCGATTAAGTTCCTTTGGTTTCGGTTGACCATATCTTGCAGTTATTCGAGTAAATTTCTTTGTCACTTCTTTGAACCATTCTTGAGCTTGATTTCTGTTAAACTCAGATTGTATTCTAAAACTACCAATTCTTTCATGGAATTTTCTAAGTTTTCCATCGACAATTTCAGAAGTTTTTGCCATCTGTATGACTTGAATAAATTGCTTAACATCTAATTGGGCTAAGAAAAAAATGCTGACTTTTAAAATGTCATTAATGTTAATAATTCCACACTCAACACTTGAACTTTCTTCAAATTTTATCATGTCAAAGAACTTGAAATCTTCAGTTTCATTCGATTTTATTTCCATTAATACTTCAACAGTGTTGCCAATATTCATCTTATCTGATTCCGATATCCACGTGAGGAATTTCTTATCGTCATTACATAACTTTCTCAGTTGATTGAACTTTATAGCATCTTCAACACTGAAATGAAATAAGTTTTCTTTCATAAGACGTGTAACATCGTGATTGTGTGCTATCTCAAGAACTTGATTTATGCTAAATGAAAATCCATTTCCGAGAGTTATGCTTGCATCTTTATTCAATTTAATAGATGGTGCAACTTTTGTTGTGTCATCGTCAATGACATCCCAAAAAGTAATTAAACTACTAGCAGCATCTTCTGGATTTATTCCATGATCTTTGCAGACTTCAGCAATGAGATGAAAAAGTGCAACGTCGTCTTGAATCTGACTTCGTAGTTTATTAAAACTTTTTGTTTCTTCTTCGCTCATGCCTCCAAGAATATTGAAAACTGTTTGACGATTACAAGACTTAATCGACATTAGAAACTCCATTGTAAATGTATGACCATTAATGTTCACTGTCATTTGTCCTGGATCCACAGAAAAGAATTGTGCGCCTGCCCCCATTTGATAGATTTCTACTAAAACATCACTCACTTGTGCGGGGTCCAATCCTTGTTTCAAATAACGAAAATAAAATTTAACTAACTGTTTGTCATTGTTGAATTTCACTCGAAATTGATTGAAATCATCTTGAGCGTGTCCAAGTGCTGTTGAATAACCATTAAGAACTTGATTATGAATTTCTTTAACAATTGTTGATGCAGGTTTATATGAAAAAACAGATTTCGCCCAAAAAGCAACAGAAGCGACTTGCATTAACATATCCATTGGTGACATATCTTCGAAATGAATCGCCATGTAAGCTAAAGAATTTGCAACTGCCACTGAATTTACTCCCAAAGTTGTTCCATTTATGATGTTGACAAAAGCTCTGAAAGTTTGTGAAATATTTTTTCCTTGAAAAGCTAACGTAGATAATCGAATTGTTGCACCCATGGCTCCAAAACTAATAACATTGGCACCAATTCCAAGCCATAAACTGAAAGTTTCATGATTTTCAAATGGACTTAATGTTTGCCCGTGATTTCCACGATCAACTAAATGATAAATTGATCTTGTAGTTGTGTAAATTGCTGACCCAACACCAGCTACAACAAAAGGAAGAGCAGCTCCACCTGTTAGGAAGACTGTCCCAATGGCACCGACAATTCCTATGACACCAGTTGAAATGTCAGCAGTTTTCATAACTTTTGATTGATTCGATCCGTAAGGCGTACTTTTGCATCTTGTTTGAACATATCCCTTACAATTCCTTTGCAAATGACCATTCAATGGATAACAAACTTTTCCTGGTGGAAGAACATTATTCTCCTTCCAATCTTGAAAATCTTTATAAACTCTTCCGACATTGTCAATGAATTTCCATTTTGAGTCAGTTTTGAAACGAAAAAGTGACAACGAATAAAGTTTTTCGTTTGAATAAAGTTGAATTGGCAAGACGGTTATCAAGAATCGATCTTTTCCTTTACTTTCTTCACTAATTTTATTGACAATCACGTCAATTGCCTTTCTTGAATCATCTTTAAAAAAACATAAATGACCAAACTCAGCTTCTTCCATTTCTTCTTCAGTCCATTTTGTTGGATCACTAAAGTGAACATTTAATGCAATTCCAATTGTATTCAAGAGTTGTGCACCTTCTAAAAGTTCAGGAATGTCGCCTTGATTATCTCCGCCTCTATCCATATAACGTGCAATGTTCTCATGTGCAACTGTTATCCACTTGTCTTTATCAATCTCCATTTTTACAAAGCTTTAAACCACCACCAATGTGATTTGGGGAGGTTCTTAGGAATGTCGATTCCTTTGAGTGGATAGTGAAGACCAAATTCGATCCAATCAGTTAAAATATTGTCAAACTCGTCTTCAATCGAACTAAACTCTCTTATTTCTTCTAAAATATTGTCGAACTCTTCTGTGATGTTCTTGAAATCTGTCAGCATAAATTCAATTCCGGAGCGGATTTTATAAACAGTTTCTTTTGAAGTTGAGTCGATAAAATCAATTTCTTTCCTAGCAAACACTGGAATGTAATTAGAAATCCAATTCGAGTACTTTGTGATAAGATCGATTATTTTTGTTCGTGTTTGAATGACTTTAAGTTTAATGTTTTCTGGTGGATCTTTAATCAGTTCAATGTCACCAAAAATTCCAATTTCATAAAAGATTATAAAAATATTCTTAAGGAATCGCACTGAAACACTGCTTCTCTCTGGAGTGTTTGATAACAAAGGTCTTAACGGATGCTTCTCCAAATCACAAAAACGTTTTTCTATTTTTAACAATCTGCCCAGAACTTGTGGAGTCATTTCTGTAATAGTAAAAAAGTTAACTCATGAAATATTTTACGAGAATCGGTAGACATTTGTGATAAGATAAAGAAGTTTATCACAAAATTACTTTTAGATCGATTTTCACAAAATTTGCGAGAAATAATTTAGAAGCTTCTTGGTAGTCACTCACTTATTAAAATGAATAAATTTCAAATATTTTCCTTCATTGCATCTTTTAACAATTTTTTATATTTTAGATTATCTTAATTGAAGTTGTTGATGAAAAAATCTGCGAGATGCCAAACTGACTTAACAAATGATCGCGAGTGTTTACTCAGTGAGTCTTTCTTACATACTGAAACAAATTTGGTGGAAAATGATTCCAAAATATAAAAGCTGAAAGATAAGAAAAGCGATAAGATATGATAAGAATAAAGATTTTATTTTTATTTTTTTTCACTAGTTACAGCCCAACCTATTGTCTTATTCTGATAAACTTGACCATCTGTTTGAGTTGCAAGTTTGTTAATTTGGTCGTGACGATCCTTAGATACCATTTCTTCTATAACTTCACCATCGCCTTTGATTAAGCGAGTTCTCCCCGTTTCAGGATCAACTACTCGTCTTATGACACTTTGACGCTTTTCATATTCTTCACGAGTCTCTGGTGCTTTATGCTTATTGTTCATAAGGTGGATAGGAATGCTGAAGTCTTCATCTGAATGTCTTGGATTTACTCCACAACTAGGTTCTCCTACTTTAGATGATTTTACTTTCATTTTCCTTTTTTCCTTCTTAGATTTCTTGCTTTTGTGCTTGTTGTCTGAACTTGTTTCACTACTTGAAGACGATTCACTGCTACTTGATGATGAGGTGCTGGAGCTACTTGTTCGTGCTTTTTTGTGTTTCTTATGCTTTTTGCTATCCTTCTTTTTAGATTTTGATTTTTTCTTGAAGGAATTCATTTCTTGAACTTTTCTCAGGTTTGTTTACGAAAATCTCTGAAAAGCGCAGTGTTTTACAGAAATCAGTTAAGTGGTCATAAACTTTGAGCAAGTTTAGTTCTTTTTTGCGAAATGTAAAGTTTGTTGACATTTTTTCGACGAGTTTTTATACCTTTTGGAGTGAAACATTTTTTCATCTCAAATTAATCCAAAAATTTTGTAAAAATTCTTGAAAACATAAGGTAAATAATGCCAAAAAAACTTGCAACAAACACAAAATCTGTAGAAGCTCGTGAAAGAAAGGCGACCGTCAAAAAAGAGAAGAATGAAGCTGATGAAAGACGAAAGGAAGAAGGTTTTAGCAATAATGTTTGCCAAAATTTCATTCATTAATCAACATTTATAATCATTACAGCAAAATGGGCAGATGATGATAAATCTTTAGCTAAAAAGCTCGAAAGAAAACAAGAAGAGGAACGGAAAAAAGCAGAAGCACTTAGGAAAAAAGCTGAGGCAAAAGCGTTACTCGATCAAGAAGAAAAATCAATTAAAACAACTGGCAAGATTTCACAGGCAAAGATGACACGAGCTCAAGTTGAAGAAGAAGTGAGGAAACGAAACAAAGCTGTTGAAAACATTAACAACCCTCCAAAACCTGTCGTTCCTAAAGTTGTTCCGCTGGAAGAAAATTTTAATCGAGTCATGGCTGACGTTCACGTCGCTTCAAATGTTGACCAAGCAATTTCTGTTCTTCGAATTAATGATACAGAAGACGATAAACACCCTGAAAAACGAATGAAAGCTGCTTTCAAAGCCTATGAAGATGCCCAACTACCAGTCATTAAATCTGAAAATCCATCTCTGAAACTCTCTCAACTAAAGCAAATCATTTTCAAGAACTGGCAAAAAAGTCCTGTAAATCCTTTAAATAAAGTTAAATAATTTTAAAAATTATTTGATGTACGAAACTGTGAACTTAAATAAAACTTAAAATCATGTTTAAAGAAGTTTTTCGGTGTTCTGGTTAAAGGTTTTTGTTAATAGATTTATGTCATTCGTCATTGAATAAATCAACTTAGTTAGTTAGCTAATTGAGGAAAATGTACGCAACATATTTACTTAAATGCACAAAAAAGTTGTATTGAATAATAAGGGTACAGACAATTAGATATGCCGTGGTGTGCCCTTGTCATGTGAGATTTTTTGTTGGAGTTCATTAAATCATCAAACCGCTCTTAAGCAAATCATTTAGAACAAAAACTTTGTAAACATAACTGCGCATCGAATTAAAAAGAAAGATAAACTCAAATCAAAGGTTCCAATCAATTATAAAATTCCAGTGAAATCAACAATACTTACCAATTCAATTTAAGTTTATTTTCGCCCTTGTTCCACACAAAAGCTCACAACAATCATCAACGGATGCAAAGCTTTAACAACTCTCAATGATGACGGTTCTTTTCTTTTAATTTTTTTACCTCTACATACTCTTCGTCACGATACTTCATCACATTTTCTCCACTTTTCGTTCCGTTTCTTAAAACCACTGCAAGACGATCATAAAATAATAAAACTACAATCGCGGCAGCTTCATTCTGTGAGTAGCTTTTGAAGTGATCGGTCGAGCTGAGTTAAAAAAAAAATTTACTCACGACTTTTCAGTTTCCTTTTTCTAAATAGACTAAATATCTTAGATATTAGGTTAAAGAAAAATAAATAGAATGAGAAGATACCAACCATTGACATAAAGATTATTGAAACGGCAAACCAACACTGATAAAAGTGAAAATTATTACGAAAAATTGCATTTCTGTGTCAAATGAAGAAAAATTGGAATTCTGTGATAAAAATGAAATGAAGAAAGAAGCAAATTAAAAGAGTGAAAATTTTAATAAAAAAAAGGAATTCAATAAATGAAATAATTTGAGTTTAATTCATCATCAACATTTAACGATCAATTAAGTGGATTAATTTGGAGCGAAAAAAGAATTAAAAAGGTAACAATATAATGAGCATAACTTTACAAAAGTGTAAATTGTTAGATTAAAATTTTGATTACACGATTTAATTAAGTTTTAAAACAGTTGAAGGAAAAACTGAGGAAATAAACCTAAAAAAGTTAACTAATTTAAAAAAAGTCTATCGGATCAATGTTATGGGAAGTTGTGCGATTATGTGAATTAGTTAAAGTTCATTTTCTTATTAAATTGACCACCAAAGTGGAGAATGATGAACCGGGAAACTTTCATCTGGTGGAAAATCGGTTTTCCGGTTGATCAAACGAATTTATCAATTTTGTTCCAAATAAATTTAATTCACAATGCAATAAAAACACAAGAGGCAAATTAATGAAATGAGATTATTATGAGTGACAAGCACTTAAAAAAGAAGTAAAAGAATGTTCAGATCAGTTGAAGTGAGAGGCGTAAAATACCTTAAATCTGGAATGAAGTGCCAGCTGATTTCGCTTGACCTATAAACAAAAATATATACCGGCGAAACTTAACAATAAATATTCAATCTTTTCCATCGTTAATTTCCTTTTTTTGCTCTTCTCATGTATTACTTAAAGTATGAGTGAGCCATTGTAACGGTTCTTCCATATTCCATGCTTCCATTCTTCGATTTACCGAACTATTTAAACTAAACTGAATATATCTTTGTATGTTTCTGTGCTGTTTGTGTGGATAACTGGCCGCTTACTTACACTCACTTTTAATGAATGCAGAATATAAAATGATTTTCCTAACGTTAAACTTTAATGAACACAAGCTTATCTAGATAAGAATGCCAATGCTTTCTTATAAAACTGTTTAATTAATGATTATACAATGCCCGACAAGACAATAAAGAAAACTTCTTTCGCTTCATAATAATGAAGAACCAGAGAAATTATAAATTGAAATGAAAGTAAAACTTGCTTTTCGTCAAGATAATTAACGGATATAATGAGAGGAAATTCCAAAAAATATGTTTAAGAAAAAATGAAATAATTTTCACGTTCAATTTAACATGAATAAACATTTTTTGTGAATTTTGTAAATGAGACAATGATGCAAATTTAAATTGACTCACGAACGTTTTCGAGTGAACACAAACCACTTTCTTCTTATTCACTAATTGATTCCGGAATGAGATAAGTTGAATTTGCCAGAAGCCCGTGTTAAGGAACCATAAAAATTAAACTTTCGCTCGTGATTTTTCGAAGAAGTCATAAACTAAACTGAAGTGACTCACGCAACTTCATTTCAATGATCAATTTGTATGTGCATGAAATCGCAGTGAAGTTGTGAAAAGTGAAACGATACCTAAGTAATGACTCTCATTACTCGTTGTGTTAAAGAAATCGTTTCATGGTAGTCGTCACATCTCGGGACGAAAAAGTGCAGCAAATTTGGATCCCAAATCACGTCTTGAGAGTGAAATCTCATAAAGAAATTCATTTCAAAGTTTAATTAAATTATTGTTATAAATAAATTAACTTAAATGACAAATATCAGATGACAGCAACCTGTTGGGTTCCCAAACTTCTCAACTTTCTCTTGTTCTGCATTCTTGAACATGCACATTTATTCAACTGTGATCAGTTCTTTTCTTTGACCCAATTCTGATGAGAACTGCAATGAAGATTGCTCAACAGAAACGAAAGAGTCGTCGTCGTCATCGTCTTGGTTAAGTTGTAAACACAAACGTAAACAAGTTTTATAAATAATGTAAAAGTTAAGATAACTTTGAAGCTTTCACCATCAATTGCACAATGAAATGAAATGTGAAGCTGATTGCATTTTCTAACATGTAATTTTGATAACAACAATTCCAAATTGATCAACATGAAGTTCAGTGAACCTTCAAAGTCGATATTTATGATATTTGATTATTCGAAGATATTTNACGAAATTCTTTCGTTCCACAGTTTTTATGAATTTAATGCGCGTGTAAGTAAATTGGTTTTTAAAGACTGAAATGATGATTCGTGAAAGTAATCTCGTAAGAAGAGAATTGTCTCGAAAGAATTGTTTACGAATTTTCTTGTTGTTTGTATGGCGAGAAATTATTTTCATTCAGAGAAGATTTATTCAGTAACGTTTTTGTTCTTTTTATTTTGGCTATGAACGTTTAAAGCGATTTATTTGACATGCAATCTCATTCACATTCCTACGTTTTAATGATTCTTCTTAATAACATAGAGAAAAATCAACATTTTAAGCGCCATTTAATATTTTGCTTAATTCGATATTATTTTTAGTTTGAATTTAATTTTATATTTGACTTTTTAGTTTTCTTCTCTGCCACAAAGCTTTTTAGCAGCACTTTTGATTGAACTTAAGACGGATCAAACTTTTGAACTTGTTACGAACACTTTTGAACCGTTATTACTAAAGCTTTCATTTTTTCAAAAAAGCTTCCTTGGAAAGAGTTTTGCAGTGAGTAAAACTTTTAATTTTAGTTTTAGTTCTGATATATCTAGAATATTTAGGTTCGTTTATTTGATACATATTTATTCTTCTAGTTCATAAAGATTCAAAGTAACAACATTCACTTGTTCGATAGAAAACTTTTTCTTTATTTTAAATGATTTTAAATTTTCAAACTGTTAATTCATTCTTTTTAGCTATAATTTCATTCTCCAATCCTCAACAGTCCATTACAAGAAAGAAGATAGTTAACAACTTACGAAAATGTTTTAAACATTACAAAACTCTTTCGTCACTCTTCGTGTATGAAAGTCTAGATATTTAATTTGTGTTTTGCTTTACAAGCAAGCCATTCTAACGGGTACTTGTTTTCAGACTTTTCATTACTGAACTAAACTAAAATATATGTTCATACGTATCTTTGTATGGATAACTGGCCGCTTTTCCATAAACACATTATTAAAAGAAATCAGACAAAGTTACCCTCCAGTAACTTACTTGAGAATTATCGTATTAACCGTGAAAGTAAAAATTACAACTATAAATTACGCAATTTTAAAACATCATTAGACTTTAGCGCAGCACTGGTGAAGCACTTTAGCGTCAGTCCTAAGTAGAAATAACTTCCTGCGAAAGGACACAAAAAATGAAAGTAAAATTTGCTTTTCGTCAAGATAATTAACGGACATAATGAGAGGAAATTCCAAAAAATATGTTTAAGAAAAAATGAAATAATTTTCACGTTCAATTTAACATGAATAAACATTTTTTGTGAATTTTGTAAATGAGACAATGATGCAAATTTAAATTGACTCACGAACGTTTTCGAGTGAACACAAACCACTTTCTTCTTATTCACTAATTGATTCCGGAATGAGATAAGTTGAATTTGCCAGAAGCCCGTGTTAAGGAACCATAAAAATTAAACTTTCGCTCGTGATTTTCGAAGAAGTCATAAACTAAACTGAAGTGACTCACGCAACTTCATTTCAATGATCAATTTGTATGTGCATGAAATCGCAGTGAAGTTGTGAAAAGTGAAACGATACCTAAGTAATGACTCTCATTACTCGTTGTGTTAAAGAAATCGTTTCATGGTAGTCGTCACATCTCGGGACGAAAAAGTGCAGCAAATTTGGATCCCAAATCACGTCTTGAGAGTGAAATCTCATTTCAAAGTTTAATTAAATTATTGTTATAAAGAGATTAACTTAAATGACAAATATCAGATGACAGCAACCTGTTGGGTTCCCAAACTTCTCAACTTTCTCTTGTTCTGCATTCTTGAACATGCACATTTATTCAACTGTGATCAGTTCTTTTCTTTGACCCAATTCTGATGAGAACTGCAATGAAGATTGCTCAACAGAAACGAAAGAGTCGTCGTCGTCATCGTCTTGGTTAAGTTGTAAACACAAACGTAAACAAGTTTTATAAATAATGTAAAAGTTAAGATAACTTTGAAGCTTTCACCATCAATTGCACAATGAAATGAAATGTGAAGCTGATTGCATTTTCTAACATGTAATTTTGATAACAACAATTCCAAATTGATCAACATGAAGTTCAGTGAACCTTCAAAGTCGATATTTATGATATTTGATTATTCGAAGATATTTTGTTAAAGAAAACCAAAATCAAGGTTGACATAAAAACAAGAAATTGAGAAAAGATGCGACGGCACTTCCATTTCTTTGACCCACATACCACAGCGGTTATGTCAAGTCAACAACAAAAGAATGAAAGAGCGAAAACTTTTTCCATCATCGCGAAATCTTTTTGAATTGTCGTTTTATTGTTTGTTTGCTATCAACAGTCGGTGAGTCTCTTTTTATTGTTCTTTGGTCAATTGATGAGGAACATAAATCAATAAAATGAGTTTTTGATGAAACGGATGTCACGAAATCATTCATCTTATGACTGACTCAATAATCAAGCACACGCGAGACAAAATTCTTGTGAAAATTTCTCCGTTCGTGGGAGTGAAACTTTCATTTTTCAAATTAGCAAGTATAAATTATTGCGGTTTGTTAAGAACGTGTTCGCTCTTTTATTTTCAACATTTTTTCATTTGTTTCCCTACCGCAGACTCAGTTAGTTATCTTTTCAGTTCACATCACTTTCGTTGTTCTCCGCACAATGGCGTTGATTGAATAGAGAAATTACTTTTAAACGTGTTTGGGTTTAACATTAATTCTACAAAGTCAAAAACATTTTAATGAAATGCAGAAATTGTCTGAATAAATTTTCAGTTCTTACACTCAAAAATGAATAGTTTAAGATTTCGTATCAAAAGAAAGTTGTTAAATGGTTTGACAAACTTTTTGCGAGTCCCAGTTTTGGAAATTTCATGTCATCATATTAATAAGCTGAGAAATGTTCCTTCAACTTTTCTTTCCCAAAAATAAATAAACAATGATATAAAATTTACATAAACACAGGTTTTCCAATTTCTTTTCAACAAAATTTAATGTTTCAATATCTTTAAAAGAAAAGAATGAAAAATAGCGTTAAGAAGGCATTCAATTGAAAAACAGAAACAAGGAATTGATATGAACGCATTAAACGTTTCGTATTTCCGTTGGTCACCGATTTGGGCGTGCATTTCCATCAATCACATTAGTAGAACAATTAGCGGAATCTCGCATACACAAAGTCAAAATTCAGCGTTTTATTGGAAGTCTTAAAAGCTTTTAACCGTTACATTCCACCAACAATACTTAAAGTAAACGCGCATGAAGGTCAAGGTTGCTTTCTTTTGAGTCTATGAAAATAAAACATTCAGCAGAGTTTAAACTTTAGCTTAAGCAGAGTTGAAATAAAAAATGAGAAAAGAAATTCAACAAAAATAATTGAGTCATTCATATTTTCCGGCACACGACTTCATGTCAAATTCCAATTAAAAATCTTTCTTTTACTGATTTCTTTTCTCTCATTTGTTTTTACAGCCAAACAAAGATGTTGAAGTCAACAGTGATTTTGGGTGCGATTATTTTAGTTGTACAAGCACAACTTGATATGGATAGCGACAAAATGAATTTCGAAGACAATATCGCACAAGAATCTCAAAGCGATGAACAACGTATATTCGCAAATGCAATCACCGCAAAGCCACTCTTAAACGACGGTAAACCGTTTTATGTGGCACGCGATCCGGCAACTGGAACTCTAGACTTTAATATGAAGAAAACTGTTGGAATTTCAAATGATATTCCGGTCAGTCAAAAAGATGAGAAAAACAGCGCAGGAAAATCGGGAAATGATATCAACAGTTTAGGTCACAATAATTTCCACGATTATTTGAATCTTCCAGTGAAATATTCCTCATCAAAATTCGTTTATCCGCTCATCTCTGGTTCGTATGCTAATCTTAAATACCAAGGAAACAACAAGAATCACATTTCGAATCATAAGAATTATTCAACAACATCGGCAACGACAACACAATCTCCCAAATATTTCACTCACATTACGAACTCTGATAAGAAGTTTTACACAGCTACATTTAATCATCCCGAATCTTCATCAACGAAGATTATTCGAACAACGACGACTAGAGAAGCAACAAAACCAACGAAACCTCAAACGACAACTTCTAAGAAAGCGTTCACAACATCAACAGCAACAACTATCGTCGAGGTCCCAACAACGCCATCAACAACTGTTAAGTATAGCTCAACAATCATTCAGAATTCATTCCCATCAACATTTAAAAATAAATATGTGGATTCATCGGAAACAAGAAAGAAGACAACGATGGCAACAACGACAACAAAAATTCCAAACACTCCGGCATCAAACCCTGTAAAGTTTCTCGATGATTTACTGGAAACTGTTGGAATGAAAGAAACAAAACCAACAACTTATAGGCCACCATTTGATGCTACTCGATTCTCTTTTTCAACTTCGATGCCATTACTTAAACCAAGTGCTTTCAAGCCTATGCCAACTGAATCACCATCGAAGAATAGTTCACAAAAGATCACATTTGAGAATGGTTCAAACGACCCATCAGCAATGTCACTCTCGGAAATCATCAATTCCATCTCGGGAAATGATCAAATTTCCAATGATAAAAACGCTGTTCATTATGCTGATAAGAAACCAGCAGCAACTTCCTTTCCATCAAAGAAAGTTACACAAGAACAAAAGCCATTAAATCAACACAAGAAAACTCTTCAACAACAAATTCAAAATGGACAACAACAGCAATTTATTGAACTTCCAGTTCATCAGCCACTTCAATTTCCACAGCAACCACAAAGTAATGATTTAGGTAACAATGTAGTTTCTTCAAACTCACAATATGATGATTATGTTGAGTTTTCCAACCCAAACGATCAATTCGTGAAGTATGAAGTACAAAAGCCAAATGTTAATCTCGTGAAGTTTCAACAAGCTCCAAGCATGAATAATGTTGTGATTTCTCCGGGGCAAAATTCAGCCTCATTTGTCTTAGGAAGTCAACAAAATATGGGAAGTGTAGGTATAGGCAGTAGCATGGGAGTTGGTACAAGCAATCATGATTACAGCAACGGACCGATGAAAGCAGGTCAAGTCATTAATGAAGATCCACCACTTCGTACATCATCCAATCAACAAAATATTAATCAAATTCAACAAACCATTCGTTTCCCAAGCGAAGCTGAAAATTCTTACGTCAATGCTCCGATTGTTAAAGGCACGATCAAGACAGAAGGAATAGTCGAGAATGTCCAGCCACCTCAAGCTTTATCTCAAAATATTCCATCATCACAAAATCAACTCGTTTTTCCTTCAAGTGGCGAAAAACTTTCCCAAAACGAAATAAAGTTTGGTAATCCATCACAAGCGGTACATTCAAATCCATCTCAAGTTATTTTTGAGAATGTTAATGACATTTATGAGAAGATAAATGACAAAAAACAGAAACAAGAAATACCAACAAGTGAATTATCGAATAACATTCCAATTGATGATTCAATACCATCACGAGTATTGACACCGCCAAGTCCGATGCATCAACATCCATTCATACAACATCAACAGCCACCTCAATTCAATAATATGAGACGACCTGGTCCGGGTCAGTACCGACCTGGTTTACCAAATATTTTACCTCAATTTAGACCAAATGCGAAGACATCTCAAGGACATCCACAGATTTATAAAGATGTTGGTGCGATAAGAATTCCTTATCAGGGTCAGAATCCAAATAATCGCAATTATCCGCCACAAGTCCCACAACATAAAGTTGGCCTGGCGAATCATCCATCAATGATGCATCACCAACATCCAAACAATCAGAACTATCGTCGACTGCCACCACATCATCATCATCACAATCGAATCAATAAAATTCATCATAATCATCCACATTTCCATCCAAATATTGAAACAGCAAATCGAAGAGTTTTTCGTCTTCCACCACCACCACCACCGCCGATGAATGATCGAAATTTCAATAAACCACCAGCATTATCACCTCCAGGATTTCAACTTAAAAGGCCAACAAATGGAGCTCCAGAAACAATGCAAATGCAACAACGACCATTAAATCCTCCAGTTTTTGTCGACTCCGAACTTAATAAATCGTCACCACCTCAACCTGTTCAACATTTTGTGCAGAAAGGAATAATGAATGAAAATGATCCAAACAAAACAAATCTCGAGCCTGTTATAACTTTACAAATGTTGCAGAACAAGAAAAGTGGCAGCAAATTAAACTTGCCACCAGTTCCACATGACATTCCACAAGATCTTCAATCAAGTTTCCCAAATAATCATAAGCAAGACATTTCGAAAAATCCTTCAATTTATGTTGTTTATCCTGTGAGTTCGAATTCAAATGAACAGTCTTTGATAAACTCAAATAGTGACTCAGCTTTGATAGGCGAACCACACAGTTCCGGCTTACCGGAATATCAAAACACTCCGTTCTCAGTTGTCTCACATTTCGAACAAGAGCCATTGCTGATGAAGAAAGACAAAAAGAAGAATCAATTCCCGTATCATCTTGAGCGACCAGCTACAAATGAGTACATAAATCGACCTCATTATCTTCCGCAACACGATGGCTCAATTTACAATACAGGTGAAGAACCAACAAGTTCTCGTGTCGTAAACAAACGTCCGCCTTTTCTTAGTGAAAATCCCGACAGTGCAATTTCTAGCACATTAACAAGAGTTACAGAGAAACCAATTGCTATTGCTTACACACCAACTGAACCAAATAGACATTTCCCGACAGTTACAAATTTCTATCATAATTTACATCCGCACCATCATTACCAAAATCCATACGAACCTCATTTGGGAAATGACAAGTTCTCCCTTCCGGACTATGGTGGGCCAGTAATCTCTGAGATTCTTGATGAGAAGCACATTGGTTACGATTTTTACCATCGACAACAGGAACTTCAACATCATTTGAATAATGGAGAAGATTTAGAATTTTATAAAGAACATTACGACTTCCAAGCACCGTTCCATGCCAGTGTCAGTTTAAATCCCGAAGTCACAAATCCATATGAAGGCTGGTCAATTGTAACACAATCAACAGACACAAATAAAATTGATCGTGTAGATCTTCATGTATCTGAATCAAGTGAAGAATCAACAACAAAACAATTCGATCCCAATGAGTTTCAACCGGTTTTTGAGAGTGGATTTAAACCCATTTATTCAAGTGCTAAAGTAAGTCTTGCACCTGAATTACTTTTAGACTCAAGTGAATATCCATCAACACTTGGAATTACATATTCAACACAACCTATCACTACAACTAAAACAACAACAACAACGACAACACCTCAACCACCTACAACGTCGTCAACGTCATCATCAATGGAAGTATCGACAGAAATTGAACCAAAATCAAATTATGAGACGACAACAAAGAAAGTTGAAAAGAAGAAAGTTGAGATCGACAGCTTAGAAGCTTTCTTTGATTCATTAACTCGCGATTATGACGATGATGATGAATCGACAAACAAAAGTGAGAATGAGAACAGAAGTCAGTGAGAGTTCATGCTTTTTTCCCTTATCCTCGACTTAAATCAAATTGCATGTTTATTTGCATTTCACAACATTCCGTATATAAATAAAAGAAACAAAAATAGCAGCATTGAGTATCTGATGAAAGTACCGCGTAAACAACAATAATATTTAATAATAATAGATAAGAATCTTACAATGTACTGCCATTAGATACTTGATAACCATTTGTTTAATATTCCGTCCTTTGTTACATCAATTCAGTAAACTAATCTCTTAATAAATCATCTTGAAAGCTTTCTCAGAAGCACTTCGACAACTTCTCACTTACGCCTTAAACAATTAATTACTTAACAAAGTTTTCTTTGATATAAAACTATAAAAATTAGATTAAGTTAAAATGCAAGAATTTCGCTACATATGAACATTAAGAAAATAATTTATTCATTATTTATTCCTAAGAAATAAAGTAAAATGTTTACCTCTGTTTGTTTCCAGTTTATTTTTTAAAGTTTTCAGAATTGTTTAAAACAAAAATCAAGAAAGATGAAATAAAAAGAAAGAAAGAAAACAAAAATTGAACAAAAGAAATTGTAAAAGATTTTCAGTCTCACCTTTTATTTTTGGCTTCAGCTTTCAGGTTTATGGACAAGTAAATAAGTAAGTATGTGAAGATAAATGGCTAGTTGTTGTATGAGCTAACTGGTGCATTTATAATCAAGTAAATTTGAAGAAATGATACAGAGAGTGCCCTTAATCTCAAGTGGAATGTTTTTGTATGAACGACTAGCTTTAAACAAAAGAATCGAATGCATGTCAACATGAAGAAGTAACGAGCATTAGAAAATTTGTGTCAAGAAATAAGCTTCAAGCGAATGTGACTAAAAATATTTTATGGCACCGTTAAGCTACAGAAGAGCTTTTTGAAACGATTTGTAGGCAGAGTGTAAATTAATATGCAAATTTAATTCCAACTTTCAAAATTCATTTTTGATTCGATCCAATTTTAAGATTTTAATTGTGACACTAATCAATAGATTTTAGAACAAAAACAGAAAGTTTTTACGTATTTTTATAAAATTAACTCTTTTATGAAACTTTCCATCGTAATTTATTTATTCGATCAGCACCATTGTGTGAAAAGTAACAACAATGATGTGAACCAATTGATAACTGATTTTGTGTTAAGAAACTATCGAAAAGAAATAAACAAAAGAATTAAATGCTGATTCATGTTCTTAACAAACCGCAATAATTTATACTTGCTAATTTGAAAAATGAAAGTTTCACTCCCACGAACGGAGAAATTTTCACAAGAATTTTGTCTCGCGTGTGCTTGATTATTGAGTCAGTCATAAGATGAATGATTTCGTGACATCCGTTTCATCAAAAACTCATTTTATTGATTTATGTTCCTCATCAATTGATCAAAGACAATAAAAAGAGACTCACCGACTGTTGATAGCAAACAAACAATAAAACGACAATTCAAAAAGATTTCGCGATGATGGAAAAAGTTTTCGCTCTTTCATTCTTCTGTTGTTGACTTGACATAACCGCTGTGGTATGTGGGTCAAAGAAATGGAAGTGCCGTCGCATCTTTTCTCAATTTCTTGTTTTTATGTCAACCTTGATTTTGGTTTTCTTTAACAAAATATCTTCGAATAATCAAATATCATAAAAGGTTCACTGAACTTCATGTTGATCAATTTGGAAT
>CVRI01000006.1:424841-454281 GCA_900005825.1 Clunio marinus
CAAAGATTCAACTTCTTTAAACTTTTCAATTTAATTCAATCTTTCGTAATCATGAAAAATGTTTTCGTTGACTTTTCGCGACCGTCACATTGATATGAATATTCGACTATCAAATCAATCTCAATTCAAATGATTATCAGACTTCCAATGGGTCGTCAAAAGATATGGAACTGATGTGATAAACAAACCACTAACTACAAAGTCATGTTGAGTGAGTGAGTGTGGAGAATTCTTCCTTCATTCACATTTAATGTGGAGTTGAGTTGAGTTGAGTTGTGTTGCTAAATATGCTGACAATGCCATTCGGCAGTCAATTTATTGAACTCAGTAGAGTGAGGTGAATCGTTTTATTGTTAATTTAATCAATTTATGACATAAAAAGCTTCTTTCATTGTGTCCACAATAATTTCTTGATTATCTAACAGCTGAAGAGTTCGTAATGAAAATTGAGTTGATAACAATTCGAATTTGATAAGCGATACAATACAAAAGACGTCAAGATTTTAATTGTTCTGATTTCAAAGGCTTGTTGTTGTGTTTGTTTATTATTCTGAAGATAAATTAATAAAAGAAGTGAACGATAAGAAGGAAATAATTTCAATTATCAGCAAATTGCCATCAACTCGATTGGTTCTCGATCACGTGCTGGAAAACATTTTCTTGAATTCCAAAACATCGTTGAGTGAATGAACTTAAAAAGAGTTTAAGAATAGATTCATAAAATTTATTTACTTGCATTATTTATGATTCATCAAAATTGATCGCTTCAAGCATCAAAATATTTCTGATTTCGTCTCGATTAATCATTGGCAATCAATGATCGAAAATTTCTGTTTATTCTCCTCCACAATTTCAATTTGATTGCGTCTCGTCGAGGGCTTTAACTTGTCAATGAATTTTATTCTATTTTTGGATGAAATAAATTGTTGTGTGGTGGAATTTTCTCCATTTTTCTTCCACCTTTTCATTATCAGATTGATCTGATAATCAAAGCTTTAAATAGTTTTTTTTTGCGATCATTCAAATCGTTTCTTTACATGCAATTTCTTCAATCAACCGAAAGGCTTTCGTGACATTCAATCACGAGAAGGCTTTCAAACGAGTCTCGATGCGATAATTACCAACAAAGCTTCATTGATTTTCTCTTGCCTTCATTTCCATTCTTCTGTTCATGTTAACGTTCTCGTTGCTGCATTGCAACTACAAGTAAACAACATAACGGCAGCATCGAACAACATCTTGACGACCGCCGTCTGGTGCTGTAATTTCACTTCAGTTCAAACTTTTCCATCAATCTTGCAAGTTGCAACGCTTTTATGATGTTTTCGATGTTGCAATTGCAGATTTTTAAATCATTTCTTCTTTCTTCTAATACATGCGAAGTTATCAAATCAAGTTCAGTCATCCATCAAACGTTATGTGTGATGTTGCGAAAGCTTGGAAAAATTTCTTCTCATAATGTGTAGTTTGGTTTAATAAACTGACAAGAATTTCTAGTTTCATCACCTTAATCGACTCATAAACGACCATGAACCACATTCCATTGTCACATTCTTAACATCTTAATTTCTACTCATATCACTGTAAACACTACTTATGAATTTAAATAAACAATAACTTGAATTAAATTATTGTGTAACGGCAAACTCATCTATCATCTGAATTACACACATTATGCACATATCTCAAATAATATCATAAAATAAGGGAAGTGCGACGATAGTTTTTAAACTTGAAGAGTGAAATTATCTTCAGCAATGTTTAATTTGTTAAAAGTGTTAATGAACAATCTAAAATCAAAGGCATAATTTACGAATTTATATGAATGACTGCGATGATGATTTATTTGTTTAACTTTAGGTTGATATAACGAGAAAATCACGATGCTTTAATTTATTAAAATTTCAATGTTGCTTTAATGATAATAAACTAGATTCAATGTTTGCCTTGACACTGCTGATTGGAAATCAAATTGCTAAGCTCAAAATTTCGAATCAGCGATTTTTTCAACAAGTTCAATGGCATTTAAAATTCAAATTTATGACTTCATGTGACGTTCACTTATTTCATAATGAGCAATGAACATATTTAGCATGCTGACTTCAACCTGTGGTTAAAACCGTTTGATTCCTTCCTTATGACTATCCCATTTCAATATCCCCACATGATTCACCACATTACGCTACACGACACTTTCAATTTTCTTGTCTGTTTTCCATTTCTTTTTCTCGAGTTAATCGACTTTACTTTTGTAAAGTCACGGGAAATATGAGCTGAAAAACTCTTAATCTAAGCTATCAAGCTGTGAAAACTTCAAAACCGTTTCCAGTGAAATTGCGAATTTAAAGCGAGGCGAGGAGAGAAATTTTTAGATGAAATTGTTGTCAATCATAGACATTGTTTCAAATGTTTGAGACGAGAAGATCAAAATTGCTTCATTTATTTTTATTTTGATAATTAAATATGTAATAAAATGATTTTGTTTCGCTGTTTTTAAAACCTTAAACGTTGATTCTTCACGCTTAATACTATAATTTACAATTTATAGATTTACATTATGCATGAAATTATTAGATTTAAAAACATTGAATACAATAGAATTAACGATTGGAAACATTTCATTAAATTCGAATTTTCTTTGATAAAAATATTCGATGACATACTTTCGTATGCAAGCTTTGAAATTGCAATTTTCATCTTTTCTGAAGAGCGGCGAATATCAAAAGAATATTTTCAGTTACATTGAAATTATTTCATTTTGTTATCAACGACACGACAAAACGTTATAAAATGGCACTCGACAAAGTGCTTCAATATTATGAATGCACACGAGTAGAAGCTACGAAGTTGCATTTCATTCTTATTTATTTCCATTGAAACAACAAATCTAAGTTACGACTTTGTCTTGAAAAAATACGAAATTTAATCAAAAAGACGTAGAAATAAAAACGCAAGTTGAACAACAAAGTTAAATTTCACCTTCGAGTTATTTATTATGATTTCATTTCCACTCATTAACACGAATCTATCTTCTTCCATTTGATTTTCCGAGGAAAAGAGTAAACTTAGCTTTCTGTTATTTCATGAGTCAAAAAAGTAAATTCATCAACCAACGCAGTGAAAGTAAAATTTTTTTCATGAAAAACTCGAGCGCTGAAATTTCTTCTTTTTTTATTATTTCGGTGGTTCAGCGGTTTTCTTGTATTTTTCATACTTTGAAGAAGCAAGAAATGTGTGGAGGCGTTCTCCTCAATGTTTTTATACTTTTTGAAATATGTTCATCATATACACAAACGAAGAAATGTGTCACGCAAAAAGATATTACCTAGATATGTTAAAAGTTTACTTTTTTATTCATTTGAGTGTTAATCATCGTCGCGTATTTAATAATTAGCTCGAAATTGTTGCACATTTAACAGCCCTGAACATAAGAATGTCATAAAGAATGATTTCGGTGCCAATTCACTCGTCACTCAAACGTGAAATCAGTGACATTTTTTAAAATCTGCCACAAAGCTTTAATTTGGCAAGGCGCCCGGACAAGTTATGAGAAACAAAATGTCATATCAATGGAATGCTCAGTCATTAAAACGAACCCATCTAATTAAATATTTTACTACCTAAAGCGAGCGTCATTTGCTGAATGAGACTGCATTTTACATGATGATCGTGTCGTTGCTGCTTTTTCCATAAATCGCGATCATTTACCGCTGTGACGTAAAAACTTAATGAAGATTAAGTGTGGCACACAAAAAACCAAAACTATTGAGACACAAGACTCACTAATAATTGAAACATTTGTGCATTGCATAAATTTATGGTAATTTCATTGTTACGAGAACAATCTTTAAATATGATGAATAGTCATAAATTATTTTATATTCAAAAAAGAAAAAAAAACATAAAATTCGCTTCGACTGTTCTCGTATGAAGTGAATAGAATTGCATCACATTATAAAATCTTCAACACGAAGTGAAAAGTGTTTTTGTCTGGCGTCAGCATCGTAGCACGAGACGAGGAAAGTCTTTTGTCTCAACATTTAAATTTTCAGCTGTTTGATGATAAATAAAATCGATTTTATGAAGTAAATTTAGAAGGAGAAAAAAGGTCTCGTCTGTGGTGATTAATGCTTCGCATTTTATCGGATGAACGATTGAATTTAGGTCAAACTTATGGCTTTTTTCATTCGTTCAACTTCGTATTTCTTTCATCTGAATTTTCTTCTTGAGTGTGTTAAACTCAAACCTCAAGATCGATGAGAAAATCCGAAAATCATTTTCAGGTAATTTGCATAAATCGTAATTTCGTTCGGCTTTTTTTCCCATCAGTCGCGTCATGTGTGGCAAATTTAAAGTGTTACGTTTCTCTCCTTCTGTTTCTTTCCATTCGAACGAACTACGAACATTCCATGCTTGCTAGACTTTCTTCATTTTGCAGAAGTTTTTTTATATTTACGATGTGAATTTTCATCACTTTCGATTTTGCGTTTTTCTTCTTGCGAAATAGCAAATGTGTTTCTTCCTCTTGCTTTTCTGCATCATCAGCAGTAATCTGATCGTAATATGGAGAGTTAGAAAGCTTAAACAATTGCGAAAAAAATATCCATGAAATGATGATTCCATTTCTTATTAAGTTACATCTGTTGGAATCATTTTTTAATATTTAAGTAGTGAAATTCCATTCAATAAGTAATAACTTTCAAAGAATACATTGAACTTCAATGTTGATCCATTTTATTTACGATCGCACTTTTACTGTTTGCTGTAAATCTTAAAAAGTTTATCGACGTGAAATTGCTGATGGCTTACCTGTGCTGTGCGTCTTACTTAGACAGATAATGTTTATCAATTAAAGGCAATAAAGTTCTATTTAGTTAAGTTATTTTCTTTAAATCATTTCTCATCGTTAATAACGAGGAAGAAATCAATGTAATCGATGATATTTAATATTCTCGAATTAAACTGAAACATGCAACAGATTGAAGTGAAATAAAACTCGCAAGTATTTAAATATTTATGATTTCTAATTAATGTTCACTTTTATTTTCTCTTGGGTTTTATCTTAAAAAAACATTTTTTCTTTCCATTTCTACATTCAACTTTATATTTCTTAATCAATGAACTTCCTTTCTTTAAATCTTTCTCTTTCTTAATTTTTTTTTGCTTTCTAAAAAGACGAAATTTAAATAAATTTCATTACAAATCCTACATTTGTTGCCACAAAAAAATCAGCAACGTAGGAAACGCCGGGATTTTAATTTCAACTTTCTTATCGAAACAAAAATTCGGTAGTTGATTAAACCTTAACTTTAACTAAATATTAATATTAATTAAATATATTCATTTGCTTCATTAGGTTCCATTTTTAATTGCAGTCAACGTCCCGATCGATCCGTTAGGTGAAACTTTCCATTTCACCCACGATACATCGCGTATTTAAAATTATGTTAAAACTTTTTTGGCATTTCATGAATCAACAAATTTTAAAAGATTTGAAGATATTGAAAGAAAGAACTTTAATTGGACATTATAAAGAAAATATCATCAGTTATCTGAACAAAAAGTAGTGATAAATAATTAGTAACTAAGTTTATGTTTATTAGTACGCAGTTTATTTTTGGTAACGCGTTGATGAAACTTAAAATAAAAAAAATTAAATTTAAAGAAGCGTTGCAAAGAATCATTAAAAGTACATACAAATCTACATATGATTGATCAAAAATATATATTGCAAGCATGTCCCTTAAAATATTTAGAAGTCTAACCAAAGTGAAGGAAGATTGATGATAAATAATTAAAATGTTTCACTGAAGATCTTTGATTGGGATTTGAAAATTTAATTTGCTTATTAAATTTCATTAGAATGTCGATGATAGAAAGTAGGGGAAGACAATTTATTACTTGAATTTGATAAAACTTTCAATGATTACTAACTTAATAAACTTAATTAAAGTTTATTTAATCCTTTTCCGCATTTTCCATGCCAAAATCTTCTTTTTCTGCGATATGTTTAATCTACAAATGTGTAAATAATTTAGTTAATCTCTTCAAAATTTTCATTTAATAATCTCCAATTACAATAAACACCGAGAGAAATTTTGTTCTGTAAAATTTGACTATTAATTTCCGATTAAACAATTTTCTTCACGCCAATTTTATTATCTAAGTTAATTTCTTGGAGTTTTTGTCTGATGAAAGTTTTTCATTTTCAGTTTCTCAAAGACAACATTCAATTATTTTAATGTAATTATCAGGACGGTGCACGTAAATTTGTGAAGGACGACAATCTTATCTGATAAAAAATTTATTTTGGATGTTTTTTGAAGTGTTATTAATCCACATATATTTGGAGAGCATTCGTAATCAATTTTTCAATTGATTTTAATTATCAAACGGAAATTACGAACGTCCCTTCAAATTATTTACAATTCTTTTAAAATATTTGTTTCAAACGTAGACAGCATCAGTTTCAGGATTCGATAATTCATTTATTTTATGTCAAAATTGCAAGTTTAATTTTTTCGAAATCAATGAAAATAAATGAATTGTCATCCCAAGAAGTAAATTCCTAATCAAATTCTCATCTGATGCCTCTGTTGCTTGTGATATAATAAATATTAGTTGATGATTGTAAACTTCACTAAAAAACTTCTTCATTTATCGATAAAACTTGAATAATTTTCCTTAACATCATCCCAATCGTCTTCTTTAATATTAAATTTGAATCTAAATCTTCAAAAATTTACATTTTTTTGCTACAACTAACAAGTTAAATATTTTTTAATATTTCTCACATTTAACTTCTTTTTTTTCTCAAATAATTTTCTTCCCCAAAAAAGCATTAAATTTGGTCTTAAAAACGTAGCAAAATCGCTGTTTGTATGTAAATATTTCACATTTGAACATCTTCTGGGAAGACTCAAGGAACTGAAGAAAAATAAAGGAAAAAGAATCTTTCGGGAATAAAATATTGGCAACTTTTACTTTATGAAATATTTGGAAGAAAATTTATCATTCATGAGCTTATTCACATTTATTATGATTAATTTAGTTATGAAATTGTTTATTTATTTACTTCTCTTGTTGATTGTTTTGCTTGAGTTTATCAAACAATTGTAACTTTGACTTCACAAGACCTTCACAAATTTTATGGAAGTTTTGCGGTGATTTCTTATCAGAAAACTCCAAACAGAAATTCTCATAATCGCGTTGACTCTTGTAAGGCCCTGAAAGGCCAGCAAAGCCGGCAGCTCCACTTGTCGTTGGTGTTGAATTTGTGATGTCGTTGAAATCTCTTCTTAGGTCCACAAAGTAGTCGGTCAACTGTTTATGTTGATGATAATGCGATGTTGGCAAATAATTTCTTGAAGGCGACGTCACAAAACTTGTCGATGGTTTGATTTCAGGTACTGCAAAAGTCGGCGCTTTAAAGTTTGCACCTTTTCGCTCAAAATACTCAACAATTTTTGCAATTTGCGCTGATCGTGTGTTAGGAATCGAATAAGATCGATCGTCCCATAAAAGTGAATCAGATCCAGCAAGACTGTCGCTGCTGTCTGAATAAATTGACGACGTTCGATTCTTGCAATGGAACAATTGATTGGAAAATTGATGTTTCTGAATTAAAGAATTAATTTCAGTGTCCAAAGCTAATCTGTTGATGAGACCCATGTCAATCGAGCGTGTATCAATATCAATATGTTGACGATGTGGACAATTCGTTCGTCTATTCAATCGCGATTGCGACAATTCCAAGTCATCCAAACTTCTCAAAGACATCGAAGACGAATCATTCGACGCATCATCCTTCTTACTACTCTCTGGTGTCGATGACGTTGGACAACAATTACAACAATATTGATTCATCATCACATCAACATCACGAGTCTTATCACAAAAATCTTCATTGAGACATGAAAAGAATCCACTTTCAGTTGATCCACGTCTCGTGAGTAAACGTGGCGTCTCATAAAACGATCCTACAGTACCTGTCGTCATAGGCGATTCCATAAGTGACGGTTCAATCTTATCAACAAGTTTCGTGTACGAATGTGATGCTGACGCACCAATCGTTGTCGTTGTGATCGTTGGGAGAATTGGTATCGTCATTGTTTCTCCATTTGATTTAACTACTTTCGTTTCAGTCTCATGTTTACCGCTCTGATAAAGCGGATGATTTTGGAGTTTATCAAAGCACTTCTTACTGCATTTATTTCCATCTTGAACATTCTCATAAACTGATCCAGTGAGATGTTCTATCGCATAATCTTTTCGACTTGACAATGGTGAATTCGGTAGACTCTTTGGTTGATGTGTGTGTGTGCATGTCAGCTGATTACGTTTGCAATTCAATTCTTTAAGGTTCTTTAGAAAAGGCGATGAAATTTCGAAACAAGAACTGAATAAATCACCCGCACCTGGTGTGTAAGTTGTTGCATTTGCACCGAGAATTTTCTTAACACCACGCAATTGTGCAAGTGCTGCAAATGGATTCGGTTTTGAATCTTCTTTGGGACGCGGTTTATATTGTGGATCTTTAAGGAACATCGTTTCAGCAACCTTACGAAGTGTCACATTTGAATATGTTGTGTTGGTCTCATTAATTGCTTCTTCTTGTAGTTTACTTCCAGTTCGATTCAACATGTGACAACGCGCTTTATCAGCTGGAACAGTATGAGGTGGCGATGTTATAACATTTTCACTTAACGACCTCCGATGTGCCAATGTTGCATTCAATTCATTATCATTCTCGCTTGATTGACATTTTTGCGGCGTTTCTGATATCGACTGGTTATAAATCTTTCCCATTTGAGGCTGATGTGAAGCAAAATGTGAGTCAACTGAATTCCTTTTGTTGTAAACATTCTTCACAATTGTCGGCAATTGTTGATAGCCGTTTGATGTGCCGTTCAAACTGTTATTGCTTGAATTAATACTGTTTGTCGTACTACTATTTAATGTTGTTGAACCGTTCTGATTATCCGATAGTAGCATCAGTTTCTTAACTAACTCTGCAAATGTGTAGCGACTTTTCGGATCATACTGGGAGATGGGAAATGGAAGATTGTTTCATTAATTATTATTGTTGAAAGAAAAGCAGCAAAAGAAACTCGTTAACTTACAGTACAACAATAGAACGCTGTTCGAAGGAAGGCTGGTGGAGTGTCGCTGGGACAGAGATCAACAAACGCGAGATAATCGAGTCCAAATGAATCAGTTCGTGGAAGAATGTCGGGATCAGCATCGATTCTTGCAATTAACTCACAAAGAACGATGCCAAAAGAGAAGATATCACTTGTCTGATCATACCATAAGCCGTTGAGACATTCGGGACTCATCCAATAAGGACTTCCGACAGTGTCAAGACGAGACTTCCCACTGTTAATTCATTGATTAGATTAGTAAAACTTTGAAGACATTTAAAGTCAATTTACCTTTTTCTTGGGATTTTTGCAGCCAATCCAAAGTCTCCAACCACTGCATCCATGTGACCGTCGTTGGACTTTCTCACAAGAACATTCTGCAGATAAGAAAAATTATTTGAAGTAAAATTTCTTATGAAAGTTGAGTTAAACTTACTTTACTAGTTAAATCACGATGAAAGACGCCACACTCATGAACGTATTTCATTCCTTTGGCAATTCCTAATGCTAATCGGATCTTCATAGCTGGTGAAAGGTATTCCGCTTTATTTTGTATCAGCTGTTCAAGTGAACCATCGGGTATGTACTCAGTCAAGGCGTGAAGTTGACCTTCTTGGACACAAACGCCCATAAAGCTGTTGAAATATAAAATAAGCGATTATTAGTTAAAGAAATTTATTGTTGTAGCAATAAAGGCACGAATTGAGCTTAAAGTTTACACTTTATGTGCAGGTAAAAAGGTTGCGATTTGCAACAAGCAACAATCGAGTTGCTGTTTTTATCTTTGTCAGTTTATCGCAGAAACGTTAATTGAATTGAATTACGCAAATGCTTCGTTTTGTTTGTTTTTACTTAATAAAATTAAAAAGACGCTAACAAGTCAAGTCATTCTGATAATTCAATAAAAAATATTTAAAAATAGCAGAAAATTTTCAAACGATGACGTTTTTGTAAAGTTAAAAAATCACAAGCAGAATTTATCGATCGAACATTTCGCTTGCTTTAACCTTTACTCTGGTTGTCAATTTTTTATTGATCGCATCAAATCAGATTATAAATTTATGAAAAGGCCTTCGTTGAGAAAGTCGCATTTCATTGTCACGTGAAGTCATCAACTTCTATTCAAGTTTCTTGAAGAAACTTTTGTCTCTCAAGAAATTCTTTAAAATCTTCGCTAAGTTGATTGATTTATGAGTTTTGCGGTAAACTTTTATTCTTCAATATAATTTCCTAAATCTTTTAAGTTCTTTAAAATCATCTGTCATGTTAAAGTACAAGATAAATTTATCAATAAATCATTTCCATTCACACACATTTAAACTTTATCATTTTGCTATCATTAGTGACGTCAATTTTATCAGTAAAGTTAGCTTATGATACGCAAATGGAATGCTTTAAAACCTGCAAGATATCTACTACAAATAGTAATAATAAAGACGATGACAATACTCGTAAATAATTTACAGCAAATGCTTCCAACAGATGTTTTCCCACAAGATGATTCATTCTCATGAATTGATGACTCATATTATATCCCTAAACTTGATGAATGCACAACATTTCATCTATAAATAAATTCTCTCCTATTGTTCAACCTTCCACTTAGATAACCAAGAAATGGAAAATAAAATAAGCGGCGAATGTAAAGCAACATTCACAAAAGAAAACTGATAAGCGTAATCATGACAACCAATAAATTTTTCAAGGTCCTGAACTTACTTCAAAAGATTTAATAATATTCATAAAATTAATGGAGATTTCGTGAAGAAGTAAACAGAGACAAATTGTTTTTCATCTCGTAACAATTTCATCATATGAACTTGACCCTCGATTTGAAGAGCTATTTATTTTCGTAATTGACATCATAACTTTATATTAATGCTATTATTCTTGTTGTTTGTGGTGATTTTTTCATATATAATAGATTGTAATAGTCTCGATGATCTCACTGAGTAATTGTTATTCAAATCTGTTAACATTACACAATCATTTACAAGGAAATTTCCATTTGACTCTCTATCAACTGAAATTTATTGACGGAAGTGGCAAACCACAAAATTTATGACTGTTAATCTCGAAGTTTTGTCGACTTAAATCGATATTTGCTTTTTTTCTTTCTTGAGTCATTGGAATGTCTATTAATTTGTCTGTTTCCATTGTCCGCGCATTGACACATGCAAACTGATATTTTTCAAATCAACATTTTGTCTTCACATTTTGACAGTGGAACGTGAAAGAAATTCCAATAAAACTGAACGGGTTCAGGCATGAAGTTTGCATAAAGGAAAAGTAAAATAGTTCGAATGAACTTGCAGCCTCGCAATTAAAGCCACACATTCTTAATTGATTTTCAATGTTTCTTTCACTGATATTGATATTCAACTGTTTTTTAATCAATTTATCTCGTTTTGCCTTTGTGTGCGTCGATTTTATTTTCTTTCTTTGTTTTTATTCATCATGAAAAGAGTTTATTAGGTTGTGGAATTATCACAAGGTGTTAAAAGTCATTTTAACGTAGCTTGAATTTAATTGTGTCTCGTTACAGATTAGCGTTGGCATTTTATTGTCAAAGTCGGAACATTTTAGATACTCCGCAAATGGTAATAAAAGAAGAAAAAAATTTGTTCGATAAGTAGAGAAGAAGGTAGATCAATAAAAATTCCACAGCGGCTTACACCGGAGACAACACAGATTAAGGTTGCGTCATGATGCGTCTGAAGAGTTACCATTGAAGTTAAGAAAATAAAAATATGTGTCAATGTCGCAACATAATTTCCAAATCATTGTTGTAAATTGGAAATTCGATCAAATTGCATTACAAAACATTTTATTCAAGTGAAGTCAGATGAAACAAGCGCTCCATAAATTGGTTACAATTTTCCACAATAAAATTCTTTATTTTTGTCGGAATTGTTAAGAGCCTTCAACTTAATTTAATTAAACTGCGATATGAAAGGTTCAACACTATGAAATGTGATGTGTCTTCGAAGCGGCCCACGACATTCAAACAATTCGACACGCTCACATAATTCAATTACTGAATGAAAGGTTTGTGATTTTTCATGCATGCCAACGATGCTTCAGCATTTTTCTGTTTTCGTGAGTTGCGTAAACTGCATTATGTTCATGCATCGTTGTTGGTTCAATTAAGGAAATGATTTCATTACTTATTTCCTATCTTGAGTAAGAAATATTCCTAGTTTTTAAAGCAATAATTTTGTTAAATAATCTAACATCAACTGATTTGATATCTCAAATCTGAAAATATTTTATTTCGCTTCTGTTTTTCTGTATAAATAAATATCCGCAATGATGCCAAGTGTACAAATCTTAGATAAAAAATTGTAAACAATATAAACTGCAAAAGTGTGTCTTCTTTCATGCCGCCATTTCAAATATTTATTCAACAATAATATTTAGTTATATTTTTCTCACTTTCATAAAGGCAACAAATATAATTTGTTTACCATGTGATACAGACTTCAACGTAACATGTGACTCCAATCTAACGTTGTCACTACTGATTAAATTGAGTGTTTATTATTGCTTGTTACTATCAGCTTCAATGTTGCTGATAAACACTCAGACGCAGAATTCTCCTCGTTTTAATCAGTGACGTTTAAATGGGCAGTTGTCTTGTTTGTTTGTAATTTCCAATGCGGAAGAAAGCCGCAACTATGAAAGAAAGCATGTAACAGAAACAGAAACAAACAAATGTCGTAACCAACGAATATTAAACCAACTGACTTTGTAAGAGAAAAAAAATTATTTCATTCACTTTAAGCGAGAATGCGTGAAATTGGAGAAGTGTTAGGCGTAAGAAATTTTTATTTCTCTGGAATTTCACCAGAAACTTGTTCACATGACGACACTCAGCTTGGGTTTTAGAAGAACAAAAACAATTCCAATGATATAGCAAAATAATTGTGAGAGAATTCTAAATTTTCTCGTAGGAACAAAAATAATTGTAAAGTAAGTTAACGATAACATTTAGCATGACTGTCATGGTTTGAAATGAGATGTTATTAAAAACAGGAAAACAAAGCAAAAAAGAATTTCAATTTTGACGTTGAAGTGAACATTAACCAATGTGAATCTGTTTTGTTTTGTTTCTAAAGCTTTAAATGGGTGTTAAATTTGGTTAAGACAGTTTTCCGCTTGGCGTGGTAGAAAATTCGCTGTCGATACTTCACGCGCTTCTTTAATTATCCTCGTGACAGCAAGACGTCATTAGTGACCTTTGAGTCAGCTGAATTTCAAATGATGTTGTTGATTTGAAATCAATTTGAATTTAAAGATAATTGAAGCGAAATATTTGAATAATTTAAATTAAAATTTTGCAATTATTTTCCTTACAGGAACTTTTTTCATCGTTTAATTATTTTTTTTTTCTGTTGTTTTCAAAACAAGTTTATATAGTTAATTAAGCCAAAATTAAAATCGCTCAGCTGATCTGTGATGGTTCACGGTGCAAGCTTCAAACTTGTAGGTGGTGAAAACCACAGCAGTTCGATTCTGCCTGCTGAGCGTCAAGTTCCTGGTTCGATTCCTGGTCCACAACTCATCATCAATAAACACATTCGAATCCACATTTTTATTTAAAATTTTTCATGAAAATCCTTTTAAAATAAAATCCACGTTCAGGGAACGAACGTTGATCCCAAAATAAAATCATTAACATTTATTGTTCTTTTTTTAAGACTCACAGAAATGTTTTTGAGCCAATAAAAAGTCGTGTGGATGATTTTTATTGCTAAATATGTACACGATGTAATCTTCATTAACATTCATAGAACAATGGACTCGTAAATATTTTCTCTGACATTGCTTAAAACTCTTGAAACGTGAAATGTTCAACTTATTTACTTTTTTTTGCCATCAATGAAGCGTCTTTCTTAAATTGAGTGTTTTTATGAGCGACATTCACAATTTTGCATTTTCCTTCGTTTAGTCATGAAGTATCAATAGAAGCGTTTTGTAATTCATTTCTATGCGACCTTGTTGATGTCAATGCTGATGTTTTCTTTAACTAAATATTGACAAAATGCTCGGAAATAAGCAAAGAAAAAAATTGAAGGATAAAATTGCCCAAGTACTTTTTATTTATTTGTGCAAAAATGAAATTATTCAGAAACCTTCAACTAAACTTATTTCTTGTTTACTATTTTAGTGACAACCTGTCGAGCTCAGTTTGTAGTTTTACAATGTTAAAAACTTACCTAAGAATATTTGGATGTGAAAGTTTGTTCAAAAGTTGAACTTCACGCAACATGTTAGGTCGATTGGATCGTAGTTGATTCATTTTCAACACCATCACTTCTCCGGTTACTCGATGCGTCACCTGAAAAAGATGGAAAGTTTTATTAATTCATAAATATATTCAAATTATCATGACATTAAGAAATTATTTCTTCACATGAGGTCTTGGTTAAGAGAATTTAATTTATGGACATCTTTTAAGGGAGTCTTCTTTGATCGGTTAATGATTATGTAAGCAATAAAGGGTAAACATTCATAAGCATTTTTGTGGTTTTAATTAAGAGAATGTTTGAAAAGTAAAATAAATATTAATCAACCGCTAAGTGCCTGTTTTTCGAATATTTCTCCATTCAAATTCAGTAGCAAAAGAAAGTTTAAAATTATCCCGTGACGCGTATAAAAACTTTACAAAGTTAATCAAAAGATGCCAAGATGTAAAGTTAAAGTTTCTTCTTCAGCCAGACATAAATTATGGAATCATTGAAGGAAGTATCAACATGACAAGTAAAAGCTTTGTATTTATCCACATTGAAACTTAATTATTCATGAACTCTCTGACACACTCAAACCTTTCCTAAGTAAGTTTGTAGTTTAATAACTGTTGAATGCATTATAAAACGCCAACGTATTTTACACAAGAGAGCGAGGGAAAGGGAGAAGAATACTTATTGCACCAAACGATACGATCACAAGCTTTGGGCTTCGAAGTAAAACCGGTTTTGAGTAAAAGTTAGTGGTATGTGTCATGAAATTAAAGTTTTCCAGGGCTTTCGCAGAGACCAAAAATATTTTGGACCATCAATTAATTGATATATTCATGCATGTTGATGAATATGAATTAATGTCACTCAAATTGATTGAACTTGAACCAGAATTACTGTAAAGTTTTTTTTCTTTTGTACAATACACGCCCTGTTTTTGTTCTCTGCTCTACACCCATTACTGGAAGTTTCTCTCTATTGCTTGCGGTTACACAGCACAGTTCGCAAATTGCGTCCCATAGTATTTTCAACCTTCGCGCATGAGCGACTTTGTGCTTTACACATGCTGATGAATAAGCCCAAAGAGCGAAGCGACTGTTGAATTTTTAAAAACATATTTTTCTCAGTGTTTGCGTTAAGCTCGAAACGAAAATGACTTCCAGAAATTGCTTGCACGGATTTAAAATTGCAGTAATTGCTTTAGCAATTATAGATTTAGTGTGGAATATTTATAAATTCATAAGTTTAACTATTGATCTTCGTGAGGGAGAATTCATACTTTATCCGTGGCAATGGAAATTATTTTATTGTGTCCGCATCATCGTAGCAATTTTTATTTTACTTGGCGTCTTCAAAGCTCTCACTTCGCTGCTGATCGTCAGTTGCATATTAAATGGAGTAGTATTTGGGACACTTGTGTTTATGGTGATCATGGGAATAAATTCTATGATAAATTGTCATAGAAATCTTTGTCGTGTCAGTGAAGGTCCATGTTACAACTGTTTTCCAAATGACAGACGATCATATTACGACTACGACTACACAAAATATTGGTCATGTGCGTTTGTATTTGTGTACATTTTTTATGCTTAAGTATTCAACATTTTCATTATTTTACAGTTTTCGTGGTTTTCGAATTGGTTATTGTCATCATTTATGCTTTGATGTCAACTAAGAAACCGCCAAGATCACATGAGCACATGAGAACGACCGTTCCCTTGAGACAGACGACAGTTCCGATGAGAACAACAGTTTAAGCAAATCATCTTGGGGATGGAGCACAATTCATTTGCCATTTTTGCACGTTTTCGTTTAGATAGATTGTCATTAATTTCATGATCTTATCGCTTATTCCGTCCATTATGCTTCCTAGGTAGGTCAGTAAGTGTTGAATTCAACAATTTACAATTATATATAGAAATAGATTCTCACAATGAGTTAATAAATAAATATGAATAGAATACAATACAAATCAAGCAATGAGTCATCGTTGAAGAATCTCTTTAAGGAAAATTATCATTTATGTCTTGTTTTAATGAATTTTTATTAGTAATGTTAAAAGTAATTAAATAAAGATTTTTTACATTCAATAAAAGGTCATTGATCTGGTATTTTAATGAATTTGTATCTTAATATGATTTATTCCAAATAGAAAAAAGAGCTTCCGACAAATCCAATTACTTATCGTATCATGAGCAACTTCATTTCACCAACTTCAATCTCTTTCATTTCGTTTTGCTCGCAACACAACAGAAGTAACGAAATAAAAACTTTCCATTTTTTTCCTAATGAATTGCTTTAATTTCTCAGCTTGAAATTTCCAGCTTGTTACATTTAAGTACAATTCACGGCGTAAGTTTTCCATTCTTCTTACCTCAATTATTAGAGTATAAGTTTGAATGAGTTTAAGCATTTGGTGCGTTTGTTGTTGTGGTCTATGAGTGAATATTTTATATTCTTGTTAAGCTTACTTATTTTCAATTGTCTGAAAGAAACTTTCAGTTAAAGATTATTTATCTATCGCTTAAATTTCTTTTTATAGAAATGAAAATATTTTACCGCCAACGTGATGCGTCTGAGCATTAAATTATTTAGTTTCAAGAGCAAAGTCTAAACCAATTGAGAACTAAGGCAATTTACACACCTTTTGGTCATTTGAACTTTTATTTACGTGGGTCGCAAATGATTTTCAATTTCTCTTTTTCGTTTTTCTTATTCTCGAATGAAGTTTCAATTTTTTTTAATTAAATTATTGCCGCATTTCCGCTTGAGATATTTTTAATATTTAAGTGATAAACTTACAATTTTATTGGTACTTTAGAGAAAATAAAGATAACCTCATTCATTGTTCAAACTAGAAATTCTTTCCTTTTGGGCTGTCTTTTATTTGAATATAAATCTCAAGATTAGAATATCTTGTAACAAAGCAGTAAACTTACAGAGCAGATTTATCCACTTTATATGTTTAATAAAAAACCGACAACGCAGCAAATTTACAACAATCTCATAAAATTTATTACGTTATGCTTTCGCCAAGTGAAGTTTGATGAAATTTCAATTAAATATTTCGCATTATTGCAGTTCACTGACATCAGTTTGGCAAAGTGTAAGCGTTTTCGCGAAAAACCAATTATGAAGCGTGTCAATTAATTTTTAAAAATAATTAAACAACTGCTTGAGACTCCGGTTATTAATTCTTTCTCTACTATTTCTTCAGGAAATTTTACTTGATATTTCCCCTTCGGCAATCAATTTTAAGACCGAAACAGTAAAATTGACAAATGGAACGCCGTGAAAACTTTTTTTTTCTTTCATAAAAATATCGTCGCGGCAACGGTTTCAAATGAATGTTGGCGATTTTACTAACGAAAATTGTTGATATTATCAACCTTTGTTCATTCCGTAATCAGTATCATTTAATGGGTAATTAAGCTTTAACCAAAGAACATAAAACAATAAAACTAAATCAGCGCAACGACAACTTTTTGCGTGCAATTTTTTTGCGATAAAATTTATAACAAGCAATGAAGAAAGTAAAGAAAAAACTATCATTAAAGTGAAGTGAAATGAATACTTGTCACTTGAGTTGTTGTGAGTTGAATGCTGTGTTTAAGCAGATTATAATTTGAATTTCAAATCGCAACGACCTTGAGAGTGATTTCCGAACTAAAACCTTTTGCGTGTGAAGAAGTTTTTGTTGTTTACTGGAATATTTAAAGAAACTGAATAATAAATCTACAGATCTAGATTCTCAGCCCAAAGGGCCGGTCGTGCAAGCAAAAACAAGAGAAATAAATTTTCCATTTTCAATTTTTCAAGCTTTAAATTTGAGGGCAACCGAAGATAAATTTACAGCGCATTTTTATCTTTCAAGAGAAATTTTAAATAAGAAATTATGATTTACACACAAAAAAAGAAAACATATCAAGAAAATAACCACATGCTGGTTGGTCGACGATATAATGTGGAAAAGTAGAGCAATTAATGTTAATTAATAAATTTATTTTATTTTTAAACGCTCAACTCGCTATAAAATTCGACAATATTTTCATAATCCCTCTCACATCTCACATCGCTAAACTTCGTTACGAGACTCAATGAATATTTAATGGATCAGGTGCTTGCATCTAATTACATGATTATCAAGGTCATACGATACAAACAATTGAGGATAGATTAGCAGTGAGAGAATTCCCTCGACAATAACAAACTTGATTTAAAATAGGAAACTTAATTTAAAATAATTGCTTCACAGCTCCAAACAAAATATGTGAAAGGTGAACTGGAAATGAAATGGAGTAGGAAGTTGAAACAATGTTGAATGAGCATCATGATTGTTCTGCTTTTCTGTCGTGATCTCGTCTCATTATGACGTCATTTGATATGAGTAGAAATTAAGATGTTAGAATGTGACAATGGAATGTGGTTCATGGTCGTTTATGAGTCGATTAAGGTGATAAAACTAGAAATTCTTGTCAGTTTATGAGAAGAAATTTTTCTGAGCTTTCGCAACATCACACATAACGTTTGATGGATGACTGAACTTGATTTGATAACTTCGCATGTATTAGAAGAAAGAAGAAATGATTTAAAAATCTGCAATTGCAACATCGAAAACATCATAAAAGCGTTGCAAGATTGATGGAAAAGTTTGAACTGAAGTGAAATTACAGCACCAGACGGCGGTCGTCAAGATGTTGTTCGATGCTGCCGTTATGTTGTTTACTTGTAGTTGCAATGCAGCAACGAGAACGTTAACATGAACAGAAGAATGGAAATGAAGGCAAGAGAAAATCAATGAAGCTTTGTTGGTAATTATCGCATCGAGACTCGTTTGAAAGCCTCGTGATTCAATGTCACGAAAGCCTTTCGGTTGATTGAAGAAATTGCATGTAAAGAAACGATTTGAATGATCGCAAAAAAAACTATTTAAAGCTTTGATTATCAGATCAATCTGGTAATGAAAAGGTGGAAGAAAAATGGAGAAAATTCCTCCACACAACAATTTATTTCATCCAAAAATAGAATAAAATTCATTGACAAGTTAAAGCCCTCGACGAGACGCAATCAAATTGAAATTGTGGAGGAGAATAAACAGAAATTTTCGATCATTGATTGCCAATGATTAATCGAGACGAAATCAGAAATATTTTGATGCTTGAAGCGATCAATTTTGATGAATCATAAATAATGCAAGTAAATAAGTTTTATGAATCTATTCTTAAACTCTTTTTAAGTTCATTCACTCAACGATGTTTTGGAATTCAAGAAAATGTTTTCCAGCACGTGATCGAGAACCAATCGAGTTGATGGCAATTTGCTGATAATTGAAATTATTTCCTTCTTATCGTTCACTTCTTTTATTAATTTATCTTCAGAATAATAAACAAACACAACAACAAGCCTTTGAAATCAGAACAATTAAAATCTTGGCGTCTTTTGTATTGTATCGCTTATCAAATTCGAATTGTTATCAACTCAATTTTCATTACGAACTCTTCAGCTGTTAGATAATCAAGAAATTATTGTGGACACAATGAAAGAAGCTTTTTATGTCATAAATTGATTAAATTAACAATAAAACGATTCACCTCACTCTACTGAGTTCAATAAATTGACTGCCGAATGGCATTGTCAGCATATTTAGCAACACAACTCAACTCCACATTAAATGTGAATGAAGGAAGAATTCTCCACACTCACTCACTCAACATGACTTTGTAGTTAGTGGTTTGTTTATCACATCAGTTCCATATCTTTTGACGACCCATTGGAAGTCTGATAATCATTTGAATTGAGATTGATTTGATAGTCGAATATTCATATCAATGTGACGGTCGCGAAAAGTCAACGAAAACATTTTTCATGATTACAAAAGATTGAATTAAATTGAAAAGTTTAAAGAAGTTGAATCTTTGTTTTTCGCATCGATCTTCATTTCAAAGTGAGACGCGCCTCACATAATTAATATTTCTGAAGCTTCTTCGTTGTGTCGTCTTTGTTGAGCGCCATTGAAATGGGAAAATGGACGAGTGTGGGCGTTGGAAAGAATTTGTCAGCCGAGTTTCTATTTTTATCACTAAAAATTGTTTATTAATATCCAAGGGAATGAAAAGTCTCTGCAAATCTCTTGAATCGAAGTGCTGATTATGATGAATGAAGAATGAATAAAAATAAATCTGAGCTCAAAGCGGAAATGATGTTTTCTGTTCCCCTCCATTCTTGATGCATTAAGTTAGCCCGTTTGTAAACATGACGATGCAAAATGTAACAAACAGAACTTGAATTTCAATTAACAACAAACAATCACTGTTCCGAAATAGTTTCTTCGATGTTAAAAGTTCCGATAATTCACAACTTCAATCAGAGTTTTGACTGAAAAATATTCGAATCGATCAGAAGCGTGTCTAAATCTCAAAGCATGAAACTTCCAACGACCGATTTAGCTCAAATATTTGCGATTCATTGGACCCAATCAATCGAGACGGGCTTTCTTGTTGTGCAATTCAATGACCGGTCAATCTGGGAATTTATTTACTGCTACCGCATTCTCATTTTTGCCGTTGACACAAACAATGAAGGATCATAAATCGTCAGTGAATGAAGATGAGTAGTTTTTACATGTCATTAAATCGCTCCACGCTTCGGAAATAGAACATGAAACACTCCTTCTCTGTTCGATGCTTGTTTACATTCGGAGGTTTAAGAACTGTCGATGCTGAGAAATGTGACGATGAACTTCTTTCTCGTTAATTGTTTTCAATGTCAGCTGTGTTGAAAAATGCAGGTAGCAGTTTAGTTCAGCTCTTTTATCAGTAGCCTTTATCAATAATCACGATAAACAAATTCAATTGAAATGAACTACAAATAATCATCAGCACGAAATTCTTTCGTTCCACAGTTTTTATGAATTTAATGCGCGTGTAAGTAAATTGGTTTTTAAAGACTGAAATGATGATTCGTGAAAGTAATCTCGTAAGAAGAGAATTGTCTCGAAAGAATTGTTTACGAATTTTCTTGTTGTTTGTATGGCGAGAAATTATTTTCATTCAGAGAAGATTTATTCAGTAACGTTTTTGTTCTTTTTATTTTGGCTATGAACGTTTAAAGCGATTTATTTGACATGCAATCTCATTCACATTCCTACGTTTTAATGATTCTTCTTAATAACATAGAGAAAAGTCAACATTTTAAGCGCCATTTAATATTTTGCTTAATTCGATATTATTTTTAGTTTGAATTTAATTTTATATTTGACTTTTTAGTTTTCTTCTCTGCCNACATTCGGAGGTTTAAGAACTGTCGATGCTGAGAAATGTGACGATGAACTTCTTTCTCGTTAATTGTTTTCAATGTCAGCTGTGTTGAATAATTCAGGTGGCAGTTAAGTTTTTTTATCAGTAACCTTTATCAATAATCACGATAAACAAATTCAATTGAAATGAACTACCTACAAATAATCATCAGCACGAAATTCTTTCGTTCCACAAGGTTTTAATGAATTTAAAGCGCGTGTAAGTAAATTGGTTTTTAAAGACTGAAATGATGATTCGTGAAAGTAATCTCGTAAGAAGAGAATTGTCTCGAAAGAGTTGTTTACGAATTCTTAGCGACAATATTTTTTGAATGAACGCCAGGGAGAAATATTTTTAAAGCTATGAAAAAGATTTTGATTGCTCACCTTGTAAACTTCCGAGAAGAATCCCGAGCCAATTTTCTCACGATGAAAATCATCGACAGAATATAAAGCTGAGACAGCAGTTTTAAGAGCTTTACATGACGGTCCAGTAACCAGTCGATCTGAACATCGACTTGATGTATTGCTTGATGATGACAGTCCATTTGATAATTGATAAGGTAATCCGTTTGTTTGAGATGTTTGAATTGATGAGGTTGGTGGACCCGGTCCAGGGCCACAATTTTGTAAAAGATTCATGATCATCGATTGATAAGCAAGGCTTTTATCGATGATGGTGGGAATGTTTTCATTGTTTTCCACAAATTATTTTCTTATTTTTCTCTTTCACTATTTATCAAAAAGATGATTTTTGATATTTACTTCTCTTGTATCAACACAAACCCTAGTAGAAACAACAAAGTACAATATTAAATTATTAAAAGACACTGATTATCGAGTTTTCGAGTACCGAAAAATGAGTAAAAAATATTTTCACAATATTAAATGGATGAAAATTTGAGATATTTTCATCTTTCACTAACACATTTAAATCAGCGGAAAAATTGGGTTCACATTTCTTCTTATTTTCACAACTATCTCAACAAAAATTTTCATTTTTTTACTTTGCAACAAAGCGTTTAAAATCCTATTTGGATCAATATCGCTTAATTACTTTAGTAGAGGCTTTAATATGATTAAACACCTTTTTTATCTCGACAATTAAGCTCACTCAGACTTTGCACTTATCATTTTTTCTTCTTTCATGTAAATTCCTGTGTGAACTTGAATCTAATTGGAATTTTATCTTTGAGCTTAAATATAAACTGACCGAACATTTGATTTCTTCCACATATTTTTATATTTTCAACATGATGTCTGTTTGGCTTATTATTTTTCAATTATTTCTCAAAAAAAAGAAAGAAAGAAGTCCGATAAAAGCGAAGAAGACGAGTTTTTACCTGTTATTATGTTATCTGGGATGACTTACAAGGTTGTGAAATATATATAAACAAATTTTATGTATTTTTTAATTTGACACAGACTCTCGAATAATTTGGCATACGAATGTTCACTTATCTTTGAATTTTAAAGTTTTTTCGCGAAATATATGTTGGGAAAAGAAAAATACACCCGACTAAGTTGAAGTTATAGTGAATCTGCTCTGTGAGTGAGCTAAAAATTGGGGTATACAAAACAATGAAGGGGTGTATAAGTCCAAGTAATTTTATTGAACTTTTCCCATCTTTGCTGCTTAAAAAAGAATCACAAGTTCAAAAAAGATGCGAAAAGTTTCAGTCCCCAACTTAACGCAATATTTAAAATTTTATAAAATTTCAGATTGCAACATGTTTAAACCAGGACTCGAAGTATTTTCAAAGCTTCTGAAAAATTCATACAGTCATATTCGATCTGTATCTTCATCAACTGCTTCCATAACAAAAATTCATCGAGCAGTTTATGCTAGAACTTACCCGTAAATAAATGTTTAACATATTTATTGAAGAAATATAAATTTTGTTTTTTTAGAACGGTTATCGTGAATTCTGATGGTAGCACTTATAGAACTCGTTACCATGAACCTCGAGCAATAATTAAGCTTCCAATTGATATTAGTCAACTATCAGATGCTGAAAGAAAAATTCGTCTCGACAAAAGAAAACCTAAAAGAAAAGTTAAAATTGAGGCTGAAGTTGATGATAAATTCAATTCATCGAAATATTTAAAATACATGAAAAAGAAATGATTATCTTTGTAGCAGCAAATCAATTAATAAATGTTCGAGTTATAGGCAATTAGGGTTTATTTAATCAGTGATTATCCTTTTTAATTATTCGTTTTTACAGAAAGAAGTGTGCAATTATTTTTAAGTGTCAGAATTCAAAGTAGAATCTGTCTTATCTATTATTCCAACTGTTTCATGACAGCATTCAGATGGTAGAGAGCAACGAGAGCATCAAAGTCAAAGAAAACAAAATGTATTCATCTTGAATTGAAAAAGGATGCTCGTTCAATTGAGCAAACGTTGAACGATATTCAAATGACAATGCACAATACATTTAATTAAATATACTTTATTAGACTCTTCTTATTTAGATAATCATTTGTCGTTTTGACTTTGTTACAATTTTTAACATTTTTCAATTAGTAATTCGAAAAAAACGTCTTTTACAGATTAATAAAGTGTTTTGACTGATTAAATCTGTCTCTTGATTAAGTATCTATGAATTCGTTTTCAAAAAGTTTTTTCTGACAATCAATCAAAATTTGATAAGACTAAAGTTCTGTCCATTTTCCAAAGTTTAGATACATAATTTAAAAAGGTAAAATTAAATTTTCATCCCTTCGTTATTAAATATTTTTGCACATTTCTTTGAAAACGATAAAACTGAAAAGAATGAAAAATTAAATTGTGAATATTTTTAAGACTTTGGTAAATTAAGATAAAATAATTTTATGCTCCTCTGAACATTTATGGATAAATCTTGTTTTGGTTGGTTGGATAAGAAAATCATAACAATTGGTTCTTTCAAAGAAAATCAAGCTCAAATTGTTAAAAAGAAATTTCGAATTTTAGATATAAAAACTTGGAAAAATATTTTAATAATAAGAAAAGCTTATCCAGACCAACATTGGGTAAATCTTAATTGTTGATTATTGGGAAAAGAAAGTAATTAAGAGCTTAATAATGTAAAATACTATTGCAACCTCCTGAAATGCCCAAAGACTGGTAAGTGTCACATTGGAATTAAATTCCATTTGCTTGTCTGATAGCTCTCGAAGGATACGACTTTTCAACATTCATAAATGGCCTTGGCGATGGAAACTCCGACACATTATGAAAAAGAAGAGCATATCTTGCTTCAAGATCGACGACTAATCTCGTTATTGATTGATTTGAATTTGACTTTTGATGTTTTCCATTGGCACCGTTTTCAATACTGTTTCTCATTGATGAATGTCTCCGTGGAACTTCAGGTGGTGCTTGATTATTTCCTAGTATGACAGGCGACATTTGGCCTCGCAGCTGACCTTGTGAACTTACTCGATGTGGAGGAAGTGGCGGTACTGTTGAATCTGCAACATCAACACTGCGCTCAATGTTGCTGATGTTATTCGAAGAACCCGAACTTGGCAATCGTCTTGGTGCTGACAAGTTTTGTTCATTCGACGACAAGTTCAAAGCATTTGTCGATTTTGCATGATTATTTGTCAAGTTTGTGCCAGGCTGACGATTGGGAACTGGTGGTGGCGGTGGCTTATTTGTTGGTCGCTGTGCACCAGTTTTCATCATTGGCGTTTGTAAATTTAACGCATCTTGAATCTTTTGTTGATTGTTAACATTCATCCTCATTGTGCCGAAATGATTATCAGAATTGAAAGGACCAGAAGGTGAAACTCCAACTGGAGGGGATCTTAAAAAAATAGGAAAAGTAAAATTATCACGCAAGCTTTAATAACGATGATGGACTGAGTACCTTGGCGACTTCATCGACTGATGTCGCATGACAATTTTCCTATTGCTATCACCATTTAAGTTACTATTGCCACTAGCCAACAATTTAAGCTGAGGTGGAGGTTTTGGTGCCAAATTTGGCTTTCCATGATTGATGACTTTAGGGGGATTGAGAACAGTCGGTGAAGTACCGGCTGATGATTTAGTAAACAAAGATGACTTGTTTGCAATTGCATCTGATAAGCTAGGCGATGGAGAATGATGAGCAGTAATGACACTGCAATTAAGCACAACGAATGAAGCAACAAAACATAAAATAATTTTTTTAATTCTTTTTACCTTTGTTTCGATTTTATGTCGTTCACAAAAGAATTGGACGATGCTGGAGGCGTTGTCTAAAAATAAATTTTATATTACGAGAATATTTTTAAAAGACCATCGCATGGATTTTGTTGTGAAATTATTTTTGTCATCATCACGTTGTTCGTGACAAACAAGCTACTGACCTCTTTTATCTCATGTGAAATGCTTGACTCCTTCACTGGTGAATTTTTATTTTTCTTCAACGTCAACTTGAATTGAAGTTCATCTGTAAGATTTGCGAATCCACCTGGAGGTTTAACAGGTGACGAATTGGAAGTGTCTGGTGATGATTTGTTCGATGGAGGTCCTCTTGTTCTTGATCTCGATGGTGACGGAGCTGGAGCTTCACCAGCAACTTTACCAGCTCCAATCGGACCACTTTTATCGACAGTTTTGACTTTTTTCAATTGTGCTCCTTTCTGAATTTGACCTAATAAAGCATTTCTCATATCGCCACCGCCAGAAGCAGGCGGTACAAATGCTTTTTTAACTGGGGCCATCATTGGTGGCGGTGGTGGTGGAGGTCCAGGCATATTTACAAATCAGTTGATTATCTGAAAACTTTTGAATTGGATGAGTCACGATAAGGAAGGGTCCTTGAAATATTTTTCTACTTCACAGATGTATTTTTAAACTAATATCGTATCCTTACCTGACAAAATATTTAAACGAAACTAAACTTTGAAGACCAGAGGATGTCTTATTAATATGAATTATTCACTTTTTATAAAAATCTTTTGTGTTTAGGTGTCACCCAATATAATTCAACTTTTAATTTAGTTTCTTTCTCTTCACGAATGCTATCACAAAACCATTATTTCAATTTCTTTATATCGGATGTGCAATAAAGAAGATTATTTTAAACAATATCTTGTGCGACCAACGTTTACAATAGAAATGAAGAATCAGATTTGAAAGTTTGTAAAAATTTTATGATTCACTTTCAGCTGCTTAACGAATATTTATCGAAAACATCAAGCGGGGCCTGCAACTTTCGTCAACAAGAAGTTTTAAGTCATGAGAAAGCGACCCAATTTATCAATAATACAAAAAGTAGTTGATAAGTGGCCAGGAAAACGTTTTGGACCGTATAGATTTCTACCTATTTTCTTTGTTCTTGGAGCTGCACTCGAATTTTCTATGATCAACTGGTAATTTGAGCAACATAAAAAAAATTATTCAGTAGAAAACTTTCTCGGTTTTTTTAATTATAGGACTGTAGGAAAGACAAACTTCTACGATACTTTTAAGCGACGTCAAGCTAAAAATTTGATTGAAGAGAAGCTTCACACTACACATTAGAATGTTTTCATTACCAGCTGGACTCACTTTAGGGCAATATTTGAGATTTTCGTGTACAGCTTTATTTACAATGTTTCTTGGTTCTCAAGTTGTTCATAACTATTATCGTCCTTTAAATGACTTAAACAAATATATTGAAGCTGAGGTTGATAATCTTCCCGATGACAAGAAAAAGAAAGTTAAATCAGAACTTCAAATATCTTAAATATTATTAGTTATGTAACAGAGTCTTAAAGTTAAAGCAGAATCTGAAAATATTTATGTTTTCTTCAGTTTCAATGCAACCACAATTAGATAGAAAATTTCAATAACACTCAAAATTGATGCTCCGAAAAAAAGTCCAATGATTCCACCAATCTGAACTATTTGAGGAATAAATTGTAAAAATTATGAGGATATAAATAAATTTAATTATTTCCTACCAGTTCTATCCAATATTGTATGCTTCACTCGTCGAACATATTTGAGTGTTGGATTGTTGAGAACTTCAATTACGAATTTATTAAATCCATCTTCACTATCCATCTCGTAATGTCCAATCTCAGCGACTTCCATGGCCAAACATGATGGAACTTCACATTCTTTTGGGTTCTTAAATGATTCGTAACAAGCTTTAGCGCATTGAAACCTCGTGATATTGCAACGTGTTAAATGATCTGGTAGAATCCCGATAGGTAAAGTGCAATTGCATTTCTCGATTTCTTTCTTAACTCTCTCCAAAAAGCGACAATTTGATATGCTGTACGGTAGCTTTATGTTTAATTCGTCATCGATAAGATATTCAAATGGAAACCTGCACTCACGTGCTGAAATAACTTCATCATAAACCTCTGGCTGGTTTTCAATTTCAACAGTTCTGTAAGCGTAATAACTGTTAGCGCCTGATTTTTTCAAAGAATGTCCCGTCATAGCAAAATCGGGATTTTCTTCTGGTGAATGCACAAATATATTGAAGGAATCAATTTCATGATCAGTGTAATGAATTTCCAACTTGCGGTTGTTCAAATCAAGGTTGAAATATTTCATTGGGAGAGTATCAAAGTTTTTCAGGTTCTCTGGTTCGTTGAAATACAAACTGTTAGCAGTGAAACAATAACCAATCTCAGTTATATGAAACTTGAACAATTCATCACATTCATACTTCTTGTTTCGGAACTTAATTTCAGTTATAAAATCTTCGCATTTTTTAGTGACGAGAATACTTCGGAGAATTTCTGGATCAATTCCACATGTCGAATTGTATTTATGACAAATACCATTTGAAGCTCCAATCTTTTCAAATGTATCTGTAGCACTGAGAAATAGTAAAGCTCGCATGTCCTTGAAGTACGTATATTTTGCAACTGTTGTCATATTCATCGTCTTCCAATATTTAATCATGTGGCTCTGCAAACCATCGGTACTTTGAGCCTTCCCCATGCAGATAGATATAGCTGGATAATTATTTTCCCATTCATAGTAATTTGTGTTCAAATTAATAGTCGTTGAATCTTTCTTAAATTGACTTATCGTTTCAAATAAAAGCGAACTCATTAAATAAATTGCTGTAGCGATGATCAATTTCCAAAATATTCTGGCCAAAATTTTCTTCCATGCAGGTCTGTCATCTTCAGCAAGATATTTGAAACCGTTTAAGGACGTATTGACCAGAAAATAATTTACTTTCGACCACATGACATTTACTAAAATATTCCAGCTAGATTGAAAGTTGAAAGTCTACTAAATTTCAAGCCATCATGAATAATTGATGAGCGTGTAAATGCAACAAATTTGACATTAAGAATTGCTTATAAAACGTACACAAATAAGTACATGAATATTGCATTAAGCATATTAAATTGCAAATATAAGTTATCTTCACAAAGAACATACTAAAAGCATTTATTTAATGTTAATTTGCTGTGACATTGAATATTTGCTGATTAAAAGAAATTTTCATGTGACTTCCTTTAGATCACTGCAATTAATCAACTTAACTGTGTTTAAATGACCTTCAAATTCCAACTATCTGTCGAATTAATGATGTTAACAATTCTTAATTGTTTTGATTTGCATTCAACTTGTGTACGTATTCGGCGAATACGAATATTCGTGTATTCGTACTTTTAAGCAAGTATTTGGCATACCAAATATTCGCCGAATATTCGGTACGTTATTCGCCGAATACTAGTTATATTTTTGCTTCAATTTTTGTTCCTAGATTTAGCGAAAATTTCGAAAATGGACAAATTAACTTTCAAATTTATCCCAAAATATCATA
>CVRI01000006.1:462563-618607 GCA_900005825.1 Clunio marinus
GTTAACCGATAGAAATCTCGGTTAACCTAGTATTCGAAATAACCGGAAAAACCATCCGGTTATCGGTTCTCGGTTATCGGTTTTAATATCTATACTCGTGAACAATTCATCGCAGATGCCTCAAAAATTCTCACATTAATGAAAGAATAACAACTCATGAAGCTTCAGTAATCTAACTTCACATCATTTTTTCCGCTTCAATTCCATTTCAAGACTCAATCCAAACGCATTTCCCTCTTATCTCTTGTTATTACGCAAAATAATTTTCCTTCCTCCTCACGTCATTATTTTCATACATAAATAATTTCCACTCTCTTGCCGATGGATGAATGATGATGACACATTCCCAAGCAAACTCCCATCAATGTTAGAAAGAGCAGAGCCATGCATTAAGACACCCATAAAGCATCGTGTATGTGTGGCATGCTAAATAAATAAATTTGTGTTCATTTTCGGAGGCAGAAAAGCCACATTTATGCTTGTTTTATGCTTTTTTTTCTTCTTTTCTTACATAAGAAAAAATTACGTTAAATTAATTTATGTGACACACGTTTTGTTTTGTCATTTTCTTAAAAGGATCATCAAGCAACCAAGAAAATTCACCTCGTTTTATAAGCATAGCATTTACTGACTTCCTTCAAATCATTCATTCGATTAAAGATGAAATCAGACGAGACTTTCGGAATAATTTAACATTCTCAAAAGGAAGCAACTTTTTATTTGTTATCGTTTTCAATAAATTTTTTATAACTATCAGAGTGTCATTAAAATCTTTTGAATTTTTAAAGACATTTTTGTCATCATTTCTATGCTATGTAAGCATGAATTCCTGCCCTGTTTTCCCTTTGGTAAAGCATCATGAAAAGATTTTCGACGAAGAATAGAAAGAAGCATCGAGCATTTATCTCGATGCTCATTTTCCGCCTTTTCAACTTCCGCTTTTCAAAGGATGATAGTCTTTTTCTCGGTAATTCACACATAGAATAACACCTTAGAGTGTCGCAAAGGAAAATCTCTTTACCATTGCCATTCTTTTCTGAGTGGTTAGCATTCTCTTCTTGCTCCATAATGAAATGGCTTCAGATAAGATTACAATCTATCATTCCTTTAATAAGATTTTTTCCTTCTCTATGCTTTGCTCTTATACTGTTACATGCTTTAGTTGTTTTCAGCTTTTCATTCAGCTCTCTCAATGTTTTCGTTTCATCTCCCGTCTTACAATATTTGACTTAATTTAATTTCAACCGTAAAAATGAGGGGTGACCTCCGCAATGTATCAGCAAAAATGGCATACGCCACAGTGATCCGATTCTTTTCTCTCCCCAATTTGCATTTTAAGTCCCGTTAAGCGACAAAGAACGAAGGAAATGAGAATAAATCAGGTGGATTATCGGTGGAATTATAGCAGATAATCAAACGTTGATGCGTCGTCAGGGTTCTTCTTTTGCAACTTGAGAAAATTAGATGTTAATGAAAGTTGATGAGATTTTCAAAGTTGTCTTAGCACTTTCGCTCGATTACTTACAACTCTGACACTCTCAATATGTATTTGGTGTTGTGGAAAAAAGTTTGTGGTGAAAATGGATTTGAAAAGAAATTTTCTTTATTTCATGCATAACATCAGAATAATAAATGAGAATTTTTATGAGTTCACTAACATATTATTGGAAGAAGAATTCTTGATAGTTGCTTTTGAATATCAAACATAATTTTATTATCTAAATGTCACTAATAATTAATGTATAAACTGCATTAACCGTTCCAATGACTTCATTTGTTTTTTCCCTTGCTGTTCTTCTTATTCCATGTTACAGTTTGCAGCACGGGAAAATTTTCTCGCTAAATTTCTCGCTTAAAATGAAAACTTTGACACACAAAAAAGCAAAAAAAAAATCGTAAACTTTTTCAATATATTTTTGTGAGTCTTAAAATTCCCATAGTTTTACATTCAACACATTTTCCCTTACATTTGATTCCATTCTCTCTCCATTTCGCTTAAACTTTTCGCCACTGAAATATGTTTTCGACTCGGTACTCGGCTTCTGTAACTACCAACAGAGGAATTTGATTAAAAAAATTTATGCCATTAAATTGTGTGTAATATTTGAGTTTGCTTTTCCCTTCCTTTAAAAATGTTGAACTTCGAGCCTGTGATGAGGGGGCGTTGTAGGATGGCACTTGATTTGTAGCCCCGTAACCGGCTTCCCCTCTCGAAGTCTGTAAAATTTTCTTCACAAAACTTTTCTTCTCTGCTATGCGTGAGGCGAGAACATTTCACCTTGATATCTTAAAATATTTACCTTAACAATTACACAAAATATCACGTGGGTGGAAAGGAAGTGAAGTGAAAGAAAACAGATAGAAGGATGATGGGGCTTTTTGCTGTATTCATAAGGGGAGTCGACGATGTAAAATGAAACATATTATCTTCTCATTTTTATTTATACAACTTAATGTGATTTTATTAGCAATGAATTCATTTAAAACTCGCTGAACTCCTACAATTTCGTTGACTTTTTCTTACTGAATTTAAATTATTTAATCAGTCAGATGAAAACTTTTAGAAGAAAAGAGTCTTAAATGTCTTGGAAATGAGTAGATATGATATCAAATACGAGATTTTCAGATAAAGATTTTTCAAGAAATTTAAATTTGAATCTTTCAATTAAAAAATGAAAATGGAAAAACAAAATGTAAATATTTGAAAAGTCTTTCATTTCCTTGAAGAATTGTATGATATTTGAGAAATTTGTTGCGGATGTAGGAGGAAACACTTTTTAGGTGTAGGTGTTTGAGTTCCTCGTCCGCTTTGTTTGAAAAGTTTTCAACCAAACAAATGAATTTCCTGAGTCGCCTTTGCCTTTTTAGCAACTTTTGAAACATTGAAAATGTTGAAGCGATGATGTTCAATAAACTTTGAACAATGGAAGTTTTCTTTTTCTTTTTTTCTTATTTACCTTCCAAAGCGCGGGTGTTAAGTTATATAAACATAAAATCCGTAACTTTCACACATTCATTGAACGCTCCGAGATTTCAACAAAGGTATGAGAACGTTTTGTCTTCTTGTTTTCTTTTCAAAATTCTTCTTGCTTTGAAACAACAGAATCAATGAAGAGTAAACGAGGCGAAGAATGAAAGAAACAGAAACCATAGAAAGAAAACCATTAAATGTGGAAAGGTTGGATGAAAATTAAGTATTATAAAATTACAAAGTTTAATGTTGTTTTCAATTTAAAGAGCACCGTTCCCGGGCACAAAAAAAAGAACGATGGAAAAATACTTCAAGATGTAACATAATGTGCTTTCTTGCGATCATAAAAAAGCGGTGAAAACGATTTGGCGAGAAAAAAGTGAGCGAAATTTTCTTGTTCTGCTTTTTTTAAGACTGCTTCCCCGCATCATTGGTAAATAAATTTTACAGCAGAGATTATTGTCGAGGGATCAAAATAAGAAATAAGAAAAAAGATGAGCTTTAATTTTGTTTGATATAAAATTAAATTTTTCACCAATTCTTAAGCTTATTTTTCACATCGAATGTCGGCTCATCATCTTCAATCAACGCCACTTTCCGAGACAGACGCTTCGAGAGTATTTTCCTTCCGGTGACTTTGAAGAATTTTCGCCTTCCCCATTAAGCCTTAAACGATTGTCTTGATAACATCGAATATGCTTCATGAGTGTATTTCCGGGAATTAATTTTCCTTTCAAAGCACAGATGCTCTCAACATTAGTTTTGTCAAGTCATTATATGTGTGTGTGTGTGTGATTTCATGACTTTCACTTCTTCATACCTTTCCAAATAAAGTAGTCTATTGCTACGTATTTTTCAAGCGTTCTTATTTATATTGTGAGAAGTAATACCTACTTACTTATTAAGCTAAAACGAAGCTGATGTTGGGTGAGAAAAACGTTTGTCGTCGAGAACGTTATAACATTTTCCCCTCTTAAACATACGCCTAACAAAGACCAGAGAAAATAAGTGTGAACAGACATGAACAGAAAACATGAAAACCCTCAGGAAATAAGTAAAGAAAAAGAGAAAAACAACGAAACAGATTCTTCTTTTGTTGTTGATGACAGCTCGTAGCAGAATTTTCTTTTTTGTCGTTGTGCTTTTTCAGGAGCGATGAAAACGATTTTCACTTCATCATATTTTTCAGATGCGCGTTCTAACAAAAACAAATTTGAACTCATCTCACTTGGGTGTCACTTGTTACTTGATTACATCTAATTATGGTAACTAAAAAGAAAATTGAGGTTTCCTGTTTTCTTTCCGCTCATTTTTATGGTGATATTTATGAAGAGATAGATAAATGTATGAAGAAGTTAGTCTGCCATTAAGTAAGTCATTGGCGAACATTCATTGACATTATAAACTGTCCTAATGTCAAAATTTGAATAAGTAGCAACAAAAAGATATACAAAAGAATTTCTCAACTTGGAATGGGAAAGCGAGAGAATAAAAAAAAATATTCATGTCCATGATTTGTTCACTTGGAACGTCGCCATTGTCTCAAGTGGAAGGAAGAACCTGTTGCTGTTGAATCATTTTAAGGGAGCAAAAAAGCGAATAAAGGCTGAAAAAAGGAAGAAGAAGACGAAGGGAGTCTGGAAAGAAGAAAGGGAAAATATGTGTTAAAGAATAATGAGTCAAGATTTTCAAGCTAACGCAGGAAAATGCAAAATCATTTCAAGAAAGAAGTGAATGAGAAAAGAAAGGAAAGTCAACTAATGAAAATAATGGAAAAAATATTCTTTCTCAGGATTATTTTTTTCATTATTTCTCAAGAGGGTTCGAGGAAGAAGATAAGAAAGGGAATAAAGTAAATTTAATTTCATGTCACTTCTCTTTCATAGAAAAACTGCAATGTTTAATTCAGGAATTGCCAACTTTAACGAAGGGTTTACTTTATTAAAGTTTTCTAAGAATGAAAAGATGTTTGGTGAAGGAAACACAAGTTAGCCACTACTGGATAACAACAAACAGCAGTAGCACTAACAAAAGACTTTCCTCCCATTAACTAAGGAACTTTCAGCAATTTATGTCACAAGCATAACACATTTCTGTCATGTACATATAAATGTTATTGAACTTTTGTCATTTCCATTGATTCTTAGTTTAATGAAATCGAAGAAAAAGAAAGGAAAATTATAATGCTTCGGAAATTAGAAATAACACTCTTATACATGTACTTGTAGGACGTTGGAATAACTATTAAAGGAATAAAGAAAACTTGTAAATTGTGGAAGCAAACAAGAACACAAACAAATCTACTTAACTAGAGTATTGGTCTCACATAGCGACAGCATCAAAATTTAATTAAAAACTCATTAGAAGAGAACTGGAGAAATGCATAAAGAAAGTAAATTTTCTCTTTCTACCATTTGCTTGCACAATGAAGCTTCACAATGACATTTTAAGCAAATAAATGGAAACGAGACCATTTTTCCGTCTGAGTCTTTCTTTTTCTACATAATGTCCCTGAACTCTCATGATCTGAAAAATGTTTAATTAAACCTATGCTTCCTTTAATTTTTCTTATAAATTTTTAATGAACATTTTTATAAAAATTTTATGATCATGCGATGCTCAATTTTGGATAATAAAAGTCTTTGCAATTTTATTAAAGAAGGTCGCAGTTTTGTTGAAATTCTCTTAAAAGTGTAGAAAAGGAGAATTTTAAAGGAATTAAAGGATAAAGTTAATGATTTTTTAACTTGAGGCATAGACACAAAAAAAATATAAGAAAAGATTTTCTGACTTTCATAACCAAAGGATGAAAGGAAAGATGATTCTAAAAAATGTTCACTTAATGATAGAATCATTTATTATTTTCTTTTCTGACCATCTGAGTGTTTATCTTTTGTCCCTTTTCTTGTATTTGTCTTTTATGTATCTTCCTTGCCTGTAGCTTACCGATTGCGCTCACTGACTCGTAGATCGTTTTAACCTTAAGCTGTCTCACGGAAGTTTAATGCCGACTCAGCAGCAACGACGGTCTTAAGAAAGAAAAATCGTAATTATTAAATTATAGCGGGGAAAAGAAAAATGACTTGGGATCAGTCGTAATCCATTTTTTTCTTCACAAATGCTGTTATCTTCCATTCTTTCTCACCCACTTCTGGCTCATCTTACATTTAACAAATGGCAATAACGGAAGAACACATTTGGTGGAAGTCCGCATAATTAGAAGTTGACTCCCGCAAAACGATGAAACTCATCACAGTAAGCCGATTCGGGTTCTCACTAGAAAAGACATGACACCGTTATTTAATTATTATTCAAGTCAAGATTCCAATAAGCATTTTCTTAGCTCCTTCCCATTTTCCCTTCGTCTCTTATGCCGCCTTGAATCCTTAAAAAAGCAAAATTACATTTTTTCTTCGTTTCCCTTTTCATCATTCGCTTCTTCCTCTGCTGACTGAAGAAAACGAAGAGCTTTTTATCTCTTTCAAATTCGCTGTTGCTTTCATAGTACAGCACAATGACAATTAAGAAAATAAATAAAGAATTATGAGGGTGGGTGGGTTGATATCACCTAGCGGTAGGTGAATACACAAATATTTTTTCACTCTTCTTTTACTTGATATTTCTACCTTGCTTTGCCTTGTAAAAAAGGTAAATATTTGATTTGTCTTATTCGGCAGCGGTACCGAATAAACAACCGAACTGCTCCCTGTTACCGATCCCATCACCCTTAGCAAATTGATTTCGTTTGTGAGTCGTTTCCAAGATTCGTCTAAGTAATCCTAATTTCAACCGAAAATTAGGATACAATAAATTAGACGCTACGGGCGGTTGGAGAAGTTACAAATTAATTGAATTTTTCATTAATTTTTCACCATTTGTGTTCTCTCTAATCTTCAACAAATGTTGAACTTTTGCCTTGTCGAAACGTAGAGAAAGTTTTCCTTTCATTAGTTACATCACGTTGCAAGCGAATGTTCGATGAATGAATGGAAGTAAAGGAGGAAAGCAATTTAATGGATAATTTCTCGCCTCTTTTTCTCATTACTTAATTTCAATGACATGATATTTTTAGATAACAATAAGAATTGAATTGGATTTATGTGAGTATGTAGTTCAAAAGAACTTTAGTAGATGTCATCGATCGTTTTGAATTTAAATGATTTGAAGGAAGCAGATAGAAATTCTCACACCAAACATCCTAAAATTCTTCATAATTAATCTCTCATATATTCGACTCATCTATGTAGTAGTAAATATAACATCAACATGATACATAAGAAGCTAAGAATGATTGTTTTAATAATCTACCCAAACTCATAAACTGCTACACGGGAAAAAGATAATAATTTATATCGTTATTAATGCGTATCATACATAACGTAAAAAGCAAGTATGTAGCGTTCATTATCTGAAAAGATGCGTGTAGTTTCCCCCAATGATGCAAGAAATGGAGAACAAGACGAGGTTACGCCTTTTACAGAATGAATGTGTATTATTACACCGTAAATCTTCTTACATCCTCCTACCTTGTAGTTAATCTTGACTAAGTCATGCTCCGAAATCGTCGTAGGAATGAATCGTTCAAAGTTCGATACATAATTTGTCGAGATATCAACCATACAAAAACAGAAAAATAAATCGTTTCAGCCACAAATTTTTGAACATTATTAAAGGATCTACCGATTTATCACATTAAGTGCCCCATGGTGTTGAACACTAAAAAAGTTGTTTTATCTCAGCATGGATTACAAAACGAACAGAAGAAGAAACAATATGAAGCGAAGAGGTGTTGCAAAGTCATAACAAAGCCATGCAAATTACCTTTAAACCCGATTTAACTTAATTTTTCCCATTAGACAATAGCAGTAGGGGAGAAATTTCGTTCATTCTATACATGTGAATATTCCTAGAAGAAGTTCTTAATTCTAATTAAAGTTGATCTTCTTAATGTCACATGGATTGCAACTTTGAGAAATATTAAATTTATTTTGTTGTTCCACGAATTTTTATAAACTTCAACAGGCGAATTATTGTTCATTATTTGATTCAAGAATATTTATTTAAAAACAAGTTAATTTACCTCACAAAATTGATCCTTAATCATCCTAATTTCTTTCAAGTTTTAATCGTCTAACCGCACTTCTATACATGCAAAGTTTCTGATTTCTGAGTAATGCTAACTAAACCAGTTCAAAGCATATAATTTTGTGCTGGTAAGGAAATTGAAAAATAAAAAAATGAATTGAAATTGGTTAAAATCACGCATGTAGACAACTAGTCTGCCAGTCTGCCAGGCGTCGAAAGTCAGGTGCCACATTTACTTTTAATTAGAAAAGTAGTTCATGGTTTTCACATGTTTGCCGGCTAATTTATGCAGAGGTTGCGAACTTTTTCGCACAATTCTAATGGCATAAAATCATTCGATTTTTTTTCTGTTGGAAATTGTGGGAATTTCATTCGTGGCAGAAAATCAACTAAAAGCATATCTGAAAGTTATGTATCTACATGAAGGAAGTACGTGCACATAAATTTTTTTTTTTCAATTGTAATTTAAAAATGCACTTGCATGATAAAATAAACCCATAACAAGAATGAATTCCAAACATACGCTCACCCTAGCAATCACCTTTCTAATTTTAGTTTAAAAATAAGTGAAATGCTATTGAAAATTATTTTAAAAGTTTTTGATTAGATTAAACTTTTATTTTTCGCTTCGAAAAACATCTATGAATGTTTGAAGAGAAATTTTCGTTTTAGAACCTTTTGCCCATTCCAACTCTTCGTGAAAAGGAAATATAAAAAAGAAAACGTCATAATTTATTTAATTTTATGAGGCTTTTAAGTCTGCATTTCCCCCACCGTCAAAAATATGTTTCTTATGCAAAAGTATTCCCAAATGCTTTTCACTCGCAGACGCATATTTTCTTTTCTTCTTTTCCCTTTCTTTTTCATTAATAAAAATTCGACAGAAAGTTATTTATTCATAGCGTGCTGTATGCAGTAAGGCATCTCGTGTAACAATTTTTCTCTGTACTTTTTTCTCATTTTAAAAAAGGATACAGAAGATTACATAATATTTGCTATCAAACGAATACTCATAGTGTAAAAAAAACTGTACGAATTGGCATTTTCCGGGTGAAATGAAAAAATGTGAAAATACTACCGACTCGACTATAGAATGTATCCTATTATTCTAGGAGATTGGTTACAATAACAAACAAATGAAAAATATTGCGATGAAAAATATTTCAAAAAAAGAAGCAAGTGAAAGAGAAAAATAATGAAATTCAGGATTTATTCGTTTATAGAGCGGAGGCACATAACTTTCTATTCAACATTTATTTGAAAATATTACAACAAAGAAAGTTTCCATAATGTTGGGTGGCTAGGAATTTGTTCAACTAACATGTTTCCTTACTTTTGAAGTCGCACAATTTTTCGTCCCAATATTAAACCAATGAAACCTGTAAGCGAGAGTGTATTCTCTAATGATGTAAAATTCAAATTCACTCCTTTTGTGAGTGAGAGAAAATTGGGATAATTTGATAACTAAATTAGAAAATTATCACATTCAAAGGGGTCTCACAACCTTATCTAATGATTATGCACCCCCACAACAAAATGTAGCATATTTTTTTCCTTTCCCTCTCACACGCTACGTAGGAATCCTCATTGGAATTTCCGAAAGGAAATTTTGTGACTGAACATACGCAAAAAAAATTTTCCCTGTAAATTCAATTTCACTTTTTTTTCCTTCTCATGTTCTTGATATGTGTGAGTGGATATGAATTATTTTACAGCGGATGAAAAGGAAAATATGACAAAAAGTTTGAATGTTCATGTCATCTTTGATGTCTCGAAAAAATGTAAATGACTAATAAAGAGAAAAAAGCGGCATAATAAAGACGACAAAGAGAAGAAGGAAGAACGCTTTTCCTCAATTTATTAAAAACATTGAGTGCAAGATTCTTTTTTTAATAAAAGTAAAAATATGTTGCTTCTCGAAGGTTTCTCGCATAAAATAGAATATTTTTGACTTTAGTGTTTTGTATCGGTAGCAAAACGAGTCGTTTGTGGAAAATATCTATCCAACACGGCTTGCAAAAGTAAAAAAACACACAGAAAGTAGAGAGGTTTGTAAATCAAATTAAGGCATAAAACCTCGCCGGATGGAATCACAAATTGTTTCACCACCTTTTCTGATACATATTACCATAAAGGCAAAAGCAGTAGAGCACACAAAAAAGTGTAAGATAATGCCACGAGAGATTTATTTCCTCATTCAAGAAGGTAACTGAGCCCTTCGTCGCTGCCAGATTAGTACTCGTGCGGGGCTACATCGTCGAGTGTATGTGCAAATAAAGAAAGCATCAGAGCGTAAAAGGTCTTCGTCAGTTGTAAAAACAAATTTTCTCTTGTGTACTTTCGACGCCCAATGATGGTTGGATCAGTCTAACCGCTACTTTCTTTCCCCTTTTGCCATCTAAATACATATTTTGAAAAGCAATGGAAAACCCCAAAAAAAAAAGATAGAAAGAAAGGAAAGAATTAAGATTTTTCACTGTTGAAATAATGAAACCATAATTTCTGCTTTCTTCCCCTGTTGAACGGAAGGGCGTTGGATAATCCTTTAATTTTCACCATTTCAAACTTAAAAAGAAGAAGGAAAGCTCTACGAATTAATTAATTATTTATTTTGTAATTTTCTCTTCTTTTTAAAAGAGAAAACCGAAGAAAGAAAAACAAATATTTGCTTTCTTATTCCGCATTTTCCCTTTTACTTTTGCTGAGTAATTTCGATTTTATGATCGCAAATTACATTTAACATTCTTAAACCTCTCTCTTCAATTTTCTATCGTATATCGTCTCGTCGCTATAGGTGTCGACAAGCTCCGGCGTAAAAATTTAAAGGCCAATAAAACTTGATATTAAATTGCAATTTATTTATCCACCGGAAGTAAAAATTGATACATATTGCTTCGGTTCGAGAAATTTATTGCCCAAGCAGAATTAATGAAAATTTTCCACTCTTTTTCACCCAGTTTGGGAGGGCGGTAAAGCTTTAACGTATTATCTTCCACTTCTTGAAATATTTACAACATGGAAAAAAAGAAAGGCAAATTACGTCTGTTAAATCGCCCGTGAAAATTATCAAGATTTAAATTGACTTAACCCGTTATGAATTTAAACAAGAATTCGAATAAATTTCTGTCTGGGACTGAAAGCGAGAATGGAGAATAATTTAAGATTGCAAAGGCTTCAGTGGGATTGGGATGCAGGGAAATAAAAGAATTAAATGTCTGAACAACTTCGACGCTAAAGCATCATAAAAATTTCACTCTGGACGAAGGCATCTCACAATAAATAGTCATTCAAGCTTATGTCAGTTATGTTAAATGTTAAGAAAAGTTTTTTATAAAAAATTCTCTTTTTTCAGTTCATGTTGGTGTCTAACTACGTAGTTTATGACCTTAAAAAAATTAAGAGAAAATCGTGACTAGCACAGGCTACAAATCTGTCATCTATATTTCCATCTTGTAAAACTTTCATGTAGTTTAATTTTAGAGATGGATGGAATAAAGACGAGTTACTATGCGGCATTTACCGTATTAAAAAGAACAGCGAAATGAAAAAGAAAAGAACGTCATAAAAGAAAATCCACTGGAGAATGGAGCTTCGGAAAAGCTCGTAAAGGCATTTGGTACGTTGTTGGATAGGAGAAAGGCTAATTTTATTTTCCAGACTCGTTTCGCAAGGAAAAGCAATTTTGCAGAAAATTTCTACTCGAGGTATTCAAGTTGTAAAGAAATAGACGCGCCTGACTACTGAGAGTGAACAGAATAGATAATGGCTTGTGTAAAGATCCATTTCTTGAAGATGAAATCGAAATTTTATGAGAATTTAAGTTTTCATTTCGGTAAATTGAATTATATGATGTGCATGTGCGTTCCAGTCTTATACCCGAACGACACGTTTCATGAGCAAAGAATGAAAGTTGATTTTGAAGAAAAAAGGCTCATCATGTGCAAGAACGTTAGTCCAAGTGGAATTAATTAAGATGTTGCTTCAACAACATGTCCTACAAGAAAGAAAACTTTTCTTTTTGTTTCTTTTCTAATGAAGAAGACTCAGTCAAAATTACACAAAGTCCACAGGTGTACGACAATACAAAGACTTTTACAACCTCAACGTGTAAGTCATAAAAATAAATTTCACATTCTCTTCCGACATAGTGAAGCTAGTAAATTGCAACATGACAGCGACAGCTTGGAGTGAAAGAGAGAAAAGAAGGAAACTAAACCAATTTTGATTACTAAGGATGGGAATGTCATTTGATTGCTGTTGTTGGATGTTTTCGCATCGTCGAAACGTTTTTTGTATTCTCTCTTTGGATTAATAAAAGATAAAAACAAAGACATTAATTTGTGTGCTTTCTTTTCTTCCCCCTTTTACTCTCTTCATTTACTTTTAAAGTTTCGTCTGTGTAAAGATTGAAAAATAAACAAAAGATTTTCCTCTTTATGCTATTTTAAATTGAATTTTCTTTCACAATTAAGACAGGATGAACATTTGATGAACAGATAATGTTAAATATTTAAAACTAGCTACAAAGTACATTTGAACATGAAAGAAAGTAAGAATAAAAGTGGTTTGGTGGACATTAAACAGAACAAATTTCAAACCAGATTCTGCACTTGAACTTTATAGTTTCCAATTATTGAAAGAATTTTGTTTCAGATGTCTTATCATTGAGTCTTTCCTGTTACAAAGCAAAGTCGTTGGTCGAACAATACCTGAACTTATTTCATTCAACAGTTAAAAGTAATGTGAATTTTCATTGTTATCAAAATAATTATTTCTCTATTCTAATCACTTTGTCTTAAAATATTCAAAATATTTCCAAATAAGTATTGATGTTATCAAACAAACAAGGATTACTTTGTTTACAAAGATCTCTTTAAAAACTACATAAAATGAATTCAGTTAAGCTGTTTTAATTAGTAAATGGAAAATGAATATAAATGACGTTATTTGAGCATATCTTACAAAATTATTTCTCATCATCTTCCTTCAGCTATTCACAATTTCTCATTGACAACGAACATACAAAAGTTTCTATTAAAGCTTCATCAGATCATGTTACGCTTGGATGTCTTCTTTATTGTTTATAATATTTATAATGGTTGACTTGAAATCTTATCCTTATTGTTAAAGATTTTCTTGCTCATCTACCTTATAAATGAAAGAAAAACTTATTTTGTACAATTTTATTTGAGATCATCTACAAAAATATTTCCAACACAATTTATTGTTCATCACTCAGATAAACGAACAACGGAGACACTTTCATTCTCAAATTGTATCTAATAATTATAATGGCAGTCTCCTTGATAGTCGTTATGATGTTTCGCTTTTCATTTTAATCGACACATTTTTCTTATGACCTCAAACTGAATTAGGTTACTTTATAGCAACGAAACGAAGTTTAAGTGTCGATTGGAAGAATCTGTCGCTTTTCAGTGCGTTCAAGTGTGTTTCCAACATTTTATGACATGTTGGGGAATCTTTTATACATTTTAAAAGCTAATTTACCGTATGCGACACAAAGAAAATAGGGTTTAGGCTTTGACATTCTTTCTGTCCCCTGCTTCGCGTGCTTTCAAGAGCGTTTGACTGTAATAAAGATCTTGTTGTTGTACATACACATGCTTGATAATAGAATGAAAGAAAGAACGAAAAGTTTTCAGTGTTCTCATCGAACCAGTCTACCGACGCAAGAAATATCATTGCATGGAGCTTTAAACCAGATGGTGCCATGCTATTCCCAAAAACAGAAAAAAATAAGAAAAGACGATGGAAGGAATGAAGGGAAATTTTCCAGAATCTGCTGATTTCAATTTTCCTTTTCCTTTTGCTGTCTTAAAATGAAATCTTATTTTATTACCCTGTATACATACTTTTCTCGTTTTTTTTTTTCTTCGGTGAATATTCTTTTTTCATTTTCCTTAAGGCATTTTAAATTATTGCCTCGAAAACTTGCTTGCGTTTGCTGTTTTCAGTTTAAAAGAAATTGTAGATTTATAAATAAGTTTCATTTCTCTTTCTTTTCCATCGTTTGAGGTTAAACATGAGCTTGGATCTGTGACCTCAATTCGACCCTTCTCGTCACGTAGAAATTCAATATTTTTCTTCTTTTCAATTATTTACAGAAAATATTTGAAGCTTGAAGACACAAATCATTGAAACCCTACAAGATTTTAATTGAAAATATGTGCATATCGTCAAAGGAAACGAGAATTTTGATTTTTAACAGGCAGATGTAAACAATACATGCTAATTGAATATGAAATTCTCGACATTTAATTTAATTTAACTACTTAATGAAATGTTTGATTTTCATGGAAAACCTTGAACATAAGACAGGACAAAAAAAATGAAATATTTGATTTGAAACCAAAAGAAAAGTTCCTGAAGCTAAAATGTTAAATTTAACAACTTACATAAAGTTAAGATTTTGAAGTCGTAAACCAAAAAAAGTTTTCGTAACTGCGAGTTTCCAAGGTTTACAGCTTGTTCCTTTAACGCCCTGCACTGTTACACCGCGAAGTTGTTTTTTTCTTCATTCTTCTAACTTTGAATAGGCCATAAAATTCCACCCACCATTACTCTAATATTTTGGTATATTTTATTTGTTTTGCGTATGATGCTAGCTAGTGGAAGAGAGGGTGAACAAAGAAAAGTTGGGAAAAATGTTCAGGGTTAGCAAACAACCATAATAAAAATGAATATATTTGTAAGCAGAATAAAAATATAGAAATTGACGATGGAAATCTCTCGTTACAACGCATTCTACTAAGCGCATGATTATGTAATTATTATGCAATAAAATTTTGTTTTCCTTTCGCTCTTGTTCAACAAAAACTTTTTTCTTAGAAAATTAAATTTGTCGATTACTTATCGAAGATGATGCATGGTAATTTTATTATTTTCTTAGATCTAAACAACTAACATCGTATAACTCTATTGAAATGGAAAATCCCCTAGAAGCACAACCATGTAACAATTGAATGCATAGGGGAGACATTTTGGGGAGAAAAAGTACTTCTTAAACGTGGGTGAAAAATGATTCATGAATTCCAAAATGCTCGAAATCGAATCAAGAGATATTTATGGCTTAACTTTTTTTTCTCTGCTGCCCCTCATCGCAACAATATTTCGTGGTTAGCAGCATGACTCAGAGATAGAATAAATATTATTATTATTTTTTTAATTTCCACCCAAAAGAGCTGAGCCATCTCCGACCAACCAACGATTTGTGTTTCCATCCGTTTCTTTCGATTTTTTATGGGAAAATTTATGTTTTTTTTTGCTTTTCAAAAGCAAATGTTGTTTCGTCTTTTATAGTTTTTTGATGAAATCGACGGCAGTAATGAAAACAGAAAATTTTGTCTATTCAAGGCTGTTTGAGTCGTTTGGAAAGACAAAAAAAATTGATTAAATTAATAAAAATAAATCTGGAACATAAATCAGCAATGGCAAAAAGCCACGAGCCTCGTAAAAAGCAATCAGAGTTCAGGAAAAGATTCCAGAGAGGCGATAGATCTCTTTTTTGGACAGCAACAAGTTCACCCTTCCAGCAAACATCTTAGATACATATCTTTGTTCATTGATGCATGGTCGAATTACCAAAGGAATCAGAGGGAGGGAGAGAGACAATAAGAACATCTAACTCTGTTTATCAATTCTCAATTGTAATTGTTTTCACTGCGCTTGTTCCTTCTTCATTGCATTTAAATCCAAAAACATATTCGAATCAATTGAAAGAAGGAAATAAATCGCTTGAAACGCCATTGACGAAGGAAATAAATTACAATGCTTTAAAAATAGATGTTGCGGGGGTGGATGAGAAGTAGTAAAAAATAGAGCAATAGTAAGAATAATATTTTGGTTGAACTTTATTTTCGGTACCATTAATCGATATCGCGTTGAAAAACTTCACCCGCTTTATGTTCTTCGCCTCGTGTTCTTGTAATAAATGTATCTCATAAACGCGGAAATTTCCAAGCTTGCACGAAAACTTCAACCTCGCTTATCCATAATATCAATTGTTTTAAACCAGCTCAACTTCCTTCGTGAGCTTCAAAAACTTTTTTCCTACTTCATTTATTCAAAATATTTAATGCCCACAACAAAAAAACAACTCAAAGTCGTGGCATGAACGTTGAGGAATAAATAAATACATCACGGATAATTAGAATTCATGTACCTTAATCGTAACAAAACAATTCAAAGTTTAGCCAATTTTTGCATAGTTTCCCAGTCGCCACTCGTTGCTATGTTAATTGTCGCGTCCGAGAGGCGCCATTGTTTCAGTTTTCATTGGAACGAAACGATTTTTTTGCGAAGGGTTCGCGGTATTGAAGCGTAATGTCATTATAATTGACCAGTTTCATCCGAGAATTTCTCATTATTTATCGGGTAATATTTTTTCATCATCAGATTAGGCATCATCGCTTTATACTTCGACAACTCATTAATAAATGGTTCGTAAAATGTAGTCGATAATCAAATTCTGTAAGCAAAATTGCGTTCTAATTAATTTAGGGAATTAATATTAGCAATGGATGGAATGGAGAAGTTTTTTTTTTCAACACAATAAGTATAAAGGAAAATATCGCTGTCAGTAAAATTTTATTGTTTGGCATTCGCTTCTTTGCCATGTCTCAACAGAGGGGTTGGATAATATCGGATGACTTCGAGTGAGTGGTGAGTAATTGACATAAATAAGGAAGTGTTTGATTTTAAAATAAAATATTTTGATACTTCACTCAATTTCTAATGCTGAAAAGTATCAACTTCTCTGCTTATCCAGTGAAGGAGTTTCAAGGATCCTTGAAAGCAAAAAAGAATTTTCATTTGAGTACTTCAAAGTGGCACTTGATGAATTTTTTATGAAGATTCTTGCTGTTTTGTATGTGTTGCAATGAAACATGATTTTACGTCAATTGTTCACTCAACGTTAAATAAATATGGATATGCAAAACAGTCCCACACATTCAGCAAATGTTTGCACGCGTTATCGGATATTTTTCTAAAATAAACATCGGAAATAAAACTTGAGTTGAGTCTAAACATAATACAAATTTCTGTCGTGATATTTCTTGAAATGGAAATCTTAAGGCTTTAATTCGAGCCTGGCATCCCTCAAAGCATTTAATTTCTCTTGACAAAACGGAGAATAAAACATTTTCGGTGGAAATTTTGATCAGAAATCAATTTCGTTTCTATCCATCGACAAACAAAGTTCTCATCTTCTTTGATTGAAAGGTTCGATTCACTTAACTATCAAATGGCAAGCACACCACCATCATAGTCACGACTCAACGTCGCTTTTGTCGCTTCTTCCTATAACATTGAAAACGATTCTTTATTGTGCACATTGAATTGAATCTTATCTTCGTTTCACTTCCAATACATTAACGAGCATTGTCTACGATTTACGAACACTTTTCAAAAGATTACCTTGGAGCTTAAAAAGAACAAATATTTTTTCAAGATTATCGTTTCTCTTTTACTTTGAGGGTTTTCCCCATAATCAGTAGCTTGGCAAATATCAAGAGAACGATAAAAGATTAAATATGTTTGTAAGTAAGTGACAAACTTCATGAACAATCCCTCACCCTTCGCTTTTCAAATGAATTTTTTCCCAACTCCCCGTGATTTTCTTAAGCAGCGAAACGTGTATGATATTTGCAGCTGATTTCGTTCTCTCCAAACTTTACATTCTTTTCGTATTATTTTCTTGCAACTCATCGAAAATCTTTCTATTCTTCATTCTTAAGCTTATCGATTTCCCTTCTCTCGAATTATTTCAGATGAATAAAATTATTTTTCCTCAGATCGGAATCATTTTTGTGCTTTGTCGACATGAATTCGTCATAGAAGACTTCAAAGCATCAATTATCATCGAACATAAACAGTCAATGAAGTGAACTTCAATCGTCTAATGATTCAGAAAATATACTCCGATTTATTGTTGTTTTCGTTTTATTCTTTGCAATGGAGAAAGCCCCTCAAAACTTCCACTTTAATGAAGTACTTTTGAGTTCTCAACGTCTTAAAACATTTCAAAGTTTTCAAGTAGAAATAAAATTTCGAAAAAGAAGAAGTCAATCATTCTCAGGTGTACAAAGTTTAGTTAGTAATTCTATTCAAATTTCATGTCAATGCGGTGAATGTGCTTGAGAGTTATAAGCCTGGGATATCTTTATATGTATGTTAATTTAAGTTGAAATATTCAAATTGAAAGTCAAGCACATGACGAGACTAGCAAAGTTTTTTATGGTTGATGTCATACTTAGGTCGCAACAAAGCATCCTTATACCAAATGAAAGTTGAATAACGACATATGCAACAAATATTCAAGTTTCAAGTGAAGGCGATCATTGATATCAAGCCTCAAACCCTTCGATTAATTTTCCTCTCCATATAATCTTATTCCCATTTATACCCCATCATGCCATAGCACTATGGAACAATTTTTCATCTTGAACGTTGCTCTAAAACGTCTAGTGTAGTGCCATCATCCGACTACATTCAATGCTCATTTTTCTCCCACAATACACAATTTTTTTCCATTCTCCCTCTCAGGAAATAAATGAAATGGGAAAAATGTGTTTTTCATATCTACAACAGTATTTGTGAGGCTGTTCGTTCTGGCTCTTTCATCATTGAGCGTAACAAAATAAATTGAGAGTTTAGTAGCTGTTTGAACTTTAACGAGCTTAGATGTGGGATAAATGATAAGGCTTAGAGTCATTCACGACTACATTATTTTGAAGGCAAAAAACAAACACATTTCTGTATTTTATTTACATTTTTAGTCGTTGGAAACACAGGAAGAGAAGACGATATTGAACAAATTATCTTTTGATTTAAAATTGCAAGTCTCTTATGCATGCCAACTTTCTTGGACATGTTATAGATTTCAAATATTTCTCATGTTCTTCCGCATCATCGTACAAAATACAAGAAAGCACTACATATTAATGCTCCCCATGCGAATACACCAATTTTCAGCAAGTACAACATATAAATATATATAGAAATAGAAATATATGGCTTTCCATGCTGTACTATTTAGAATGAAAATGAAGAAAACACAAAACGTGCTTTGAATGGCGAATAGAAATTTTTCAAATTTTTCTATCATCGTAAACTGGGGAGGAAAAATAAGAAAGGAAAGTCTTTGAAATAGGGAAAAAATTGTATCAGCTCAGCTTAGAGCTTCTTTCTTTAACATGGTCTGTTTTTTTATGGAGTTTCAAACTCGTTTCTCGAGAAATAAGATTTCGATGGGAAAAAATCCGTCGTTAATGTTTTATGCAAACTTTTAAGAATGGAAATTTTTCTTTCATGCTTTGCAATCATCAAGTAATTTATTATGTTCTGCATTCATTGCAGGAAATTTAAAAACTTCCATTTAAATTTTGTTGAAATCACATTCAAAAGTTGTCATCAATTTTGATTGTTTTGTGATCAAATGTTGATGTTTATATTTAAGAATCTCATGTTAGTAACTAGAAAGTAGCATATGGTGAATGTATATGACTCAATTTTTATTAAAGATTGCAAATTAAACTTTGTTATATTTAGATTGAGGTCATAAGTTTAAATATAACAATAAGATCTGATTACGTTCCATTCAAACCCACCCACACCCCTAAAGTTTTAACTTGAAACTTCTAAATTATTATTATTACAGATTAATGAAATAAGTTAATGAAAACATCATCAAATTTGATTGAATTTAATTACACAACTGAGAAGGCTGATAAGTTTTACGTTCAGTTAATTTAATCCGTCATTTTTGATGTTTACGTCAAAGAGTAAATTTCTGCCTTTTTATTTCTGCCTTCTAAATTTAATGAATTTTTAACCTTTCCTATCTTCATTTAATAAGAGACCAAAGATTCAAGGTTGTGATTGTGAATAACTAAACTAAAACCATGTTAAACAAACAAACTCTTTCATCCTTAGATGATTGGAAAACATTACAAACACCCGCCGTTGTTAAACTGTCATTATAATCACAGAGTAGTGCTGGTTTACATAATGTTGACGAAACACTAAACCCGTGCACATAACGTGGATTAATGTTATGAATTTTCTGTTATTCAAATATATTCCCAAACAACATAGACGAAACAACATGCACGAACTAGCAATATGCGGCGAGTCATTAATCATTGTGCTTTCATGTTGCATCATTAATGGGTTAAATGGCACAATTCCTTTCATTTATTCAGAAAAAAATTGTCGAAATATCAACCCGACATAAAATAAAAAACTGAAGAGCTGAAAATGAAAATGACTTTGTAATAAAGTCGGCAAAAATAGTTCGCAATTTTATGGTGGCAAAATATTCTCAACTACCACTAGAATAGTGCAACGGATCATTAACGCAAGCGCTTTGTCTGACTTTTAAGGATCAAACATTTTGCATTTTCAACTTCACAGTTCACAGTCGAATGTTTATCGAGTTATGTAAATATTTGAAGAAATTTCCAAGCATCATAAATTCAAAGTAAAGAATCTACTTTAAATGTCATTGTGGAAATAAAGCTTAGAAAAAGTTTTAAATTCTAATTTTGTTTTTCCTCAAAACTTTTTATTTTGTGTTCGATATTTCAGATCTCTAGGAATTCACGAGAATTTTATGGTTTCATAGCTATTGAAAGTTTCTCTGCCTCGTTACGATATGTAGTCTTAAATTTTTAACACTTATAGAATAGAAATCTCAAAAGTTGAAATAAAATCTAAAGCTGGAAGCAGATTGATGACACTTCAATGCACTCTTGCAGGAATGCTAAAAATGGTTAAAATCTCTTAAAGTTGAGATGAATTTGAATGAGATTGTTGGATAAAAAGTGAATGAGAAAGTCCAATCATTTGACAATGCAGGGTTTAAATTAGTTTGGTTTAGTTTAGGTTTAGAAATGTATACATTAGCCATCAACATTTAGAAGTAAGAAAATCAATTGAAAATTTCAAGTTATAAAAGCATTTTAAACGTAAAACATGTCGTCTTTCATAATGTCATTTTCCTGTTAAACAAAAACGATTCTGATTGAAAGTATCCTGCTAAACAGCAGCAGCTCAATTAATTTAAAATGATGGATAACAATGTGACTACAGTAATGAAACATCAACGATGAGATTTATCGCTGCTTTCAGCGAACAATACAAATTTCAGGTAATAAACAAAATTTCCTGGAGGAAGCCTGAAGCGGAAAATGAATACAAAAATATTTTCACATTTAATTATCTAACGCGATTTTGGGCTTTTCGCTTAATTTATAACAGCCAAAAAAATTGGTTTCAGCTTGATGAATAAATAAAAATAAATGACATATTTTACGGCTGCTTTCCAGCACTAAATGATTTGCCAATGATACGAAACCATTCAATAAAAACGAAGAAAAAGAAATGAAATCATTTGGAGCCGTCAATGCTTGAAATTCGAGCGGATTAAATTAATCAAACAATTTTGTGCGCGATTTGATGACATTACTGACTACCCCACCACAGAAAGTTTTTGTAATCAATGTTGGAAATGATTTTACATTGCTCGAGGTGTCGAATAGATATTTTTATGACAGCGGACGACACCGAGAAATGTGCGTAAGGCGACGCTTTGTGAAGGTCGATTCTGCTCCTTTTTGTTTGATATCGCTCTAGGGAGATGAAGTAAAATCATTGAATTTTAATTGGATTTCTCTTTCAAGTAATTTAATTTCTGCCTTTTCTCTGGCTAGAAAAACAAGCAAAATAATTTAAGAAAAATAAAGACGAGCGCTTCGAGGCCCGTAATTGCTGTTACAAATGAAATTTTTTCTCCTATGGAAACTAACTAACCCCAATGACCTTTTTAATTCGCTTTAATTTTCGTTGGCAGATGGTGCTAGACTTTTTGTCTCCAGCTTTCTAATCGTCCGAATACTTTGTGGAGAGTAACGTTATAATTTTTCTTCCGCGTTTTAATTGTTGTCGTCTTCATCCCGCTTCCCTTCTCGTGAACACATAAAAACAGAGAAAATTTTTTGCTCCCTCAACTATTTTCATCTGCTTTATGACCAAGAAACTGAATTACATAATAATTATTTCGTGCCAGGATCTTGCAAGAAATGGTTTCTTAGCGAATACATTTGGTGACATCGAAGGCCTAAACTTCACCATGTTCGCATTAGGAAGAAGAGTAATGGCGCCAAGTACTTCAAAGTATTTATGTTAGCAAGTTGATGTTGAATTCTCAAAGCCAAATTGCAAGAAAATATAAAATAAACTCTATATAAGTACACATTGTGTTAATTTATGAAGTTATGCTTTCAAGGAACTGGTAAAAAAGAGAATTCTATGCTGAAATGATGTCACAGCATAATTATGAAAGAACAAAACCCGCAGCGGAATTAATAACGGAACTGGAAATTGAAATTCTTCAGATCAAGAGAAAAAGCCTCAAATAATTTCTTCGTAAGAAATTTATTATTACGATATACATTTTTTTCTATTCTAAATAGCGAAAACAATTAGAGAAAGAAATTCTTTTAATTTTCAGTTGCTTTTCAAGTCCCTTAAACGCTTGACATGCGAAACAAATGGCTTTGAACTTTTCGTTGAAAGCCAAAGAAGGAAACAAAGCAGCAGAAGTTTTCTTTTAAACGAAGACACATTCCTTAATAATTCTGTTGTTCTCTCTTGTTTATGTTCCCTTTTTAATTAATGTTAAATGATTTCCTTGTGACTTCACTTCTTTCAGCAGCTTTTTCTGTCTTTTTCTTCCACCACCATTCTGCACATATTTTTTGTTAATCAAAATATTGCAAGGCAGATAAGACAATAGTCGGGTGAAAAAGAGAAAACATTAATTAAACAATTGCTTCTTACCATTGTCGCTGAAACGTCGCCCACAAAAGCTTGAATAAAAAACTCAGAATGTAATAAGCAGAAAAACCAAAAAATGATGTCGGAAGTAAAAGAAGTTTTTTTTATGATCATTGTCATGAATATTAAATAAGGAAATCGCAATGTTGAAACATCTTCCGTTCCATCTCCTGCGCTACACGAAAATGACTTTTACCAACAAAATAATTTTTTTAAATTTCTTTTACTTTCCTTCGTTTTTTCTCTTTTTTTCTTTTTGTTAATTAAGTCTCTGACGATAACTTGCTTATTTCAAAGACCTTTCTCCGGTCAACTGGAACACCTTAAAATCCAGCGTGTTAAAAATTGATAAAGTTCACCTTTCACTCCCCCGCATTATGCTTTGTACTTTGTGACAAATGCTGACCTGATATCAAAATAACAGAGTAACAAAAGTTGATGATTAAAGAACAGAAGCTCTGAGAAAAGTTTCAAAGTTATGTTTGTTGCTGCTGATGTTGTTGTCGGCTTCTGAATATAAATGAAAAAATTTGTGTTGAAAGCTAACATGATAGAATAAAATGCAGATGTTGTGGCACATGAAATTTAAGTGCACCATGATGATGGTGTTTCTGTTGCTTTTGACTTTTGAGATAACGATAAAAGGCTAATATAATGCAATATTCTTATGCTTGTCTGTGACATCAGTACAATGCAATGTCTTATGGATTTGAAATGTTTGGTTTATGTAAATGATAAGCTGAAATAGAAATACATATTTATTAGAATTAAAGAATAAAAATGATTGCTCTGTGCTCAAACCATTTAATGACTCTTCCTTTTTTCCTTGTGTCATAAAAATTAAGTTTCAAACTGTTCTTTTCTTAAAAGTGGCACGAAAATAACATCAAAAGTTATGTTGTCTTGGAATACACAATTGATGGTTGTTTAACATGAAAGCAATTAAGAATTCCTTCCGTAACAACAACTTTAAGCAGTTTTCTCTTAATCAGTTCCTGTCATTTGTAATCCATGAGCTTTCGAAATTCCATTATCATTCTCATCAGAAATTAGATTAAGATTGTGAAGAAAAATCATTACAGAATAGACGGCAGGTGAAGGCTAAAAAGGAGAAAATAAGAAAAAGTTACAAATAATGCGAAACAAAAGTTAATTAAAATTATGTTAATCAGAGACCTCAGCATCAACATTGCCGCTACTTTGTATTCCATTATTTTCGTCTATATCAGAGAAAGTTCTTTTTGTCTACTAGAAATTATCTCTTGTGAGGGAATGTGAGGGAAAGCGATGATAAGATTCTTTTTTCTAATTAAATTGAAGTTTTCCTTTCTCTTCTCTCTCCGGATTTCTTTTCTTTTACAAACAAAAAGAACAAAAACGAAGCATCAACGACGGTGTGAGAAGCATTAACATTAAATTTTTTGACGTGGTAACTCTAATGGGAAATTAAAAAATAGCACGCATTTGGAATAAAAAATCATTATAAGCAAGTCTTCATATCTTTCTGGTATTAATTAAAATGTATTGCTGCACTTGCTGCTTTATAAAGTTACCACTTCCGCTTTTTCTTTCATAACGTAAATTGCACGGTCGTTCACTTAAATTCTTCTCATGAAGAATCATAAAACATACAAACTTTCATAACTTATGAGACTCATTCGATATCGATTTCATTTCCTGAACAAGAAGTTTTTTAATTCTCTTCAGCATTCAACTGAACTTCGAGAGCAAAAGAACAAAAACTCGTAAACTTTATAATTGGTCTTTCCAAAGTTTCCACCGAACAGCTGATATCACAAGAAAATGAAGACGAAGAAGAAAAGTAAAACATTCCTGATTTGAGAAAGATTATATTGAGATTATATTCAAAGTGGCGGTAGGGTTGCAAGATTAAGTTCTCTTGTTAACTAATAGGGTTGAGTGGCAAAAACTTTCTCCATCGTCCAAAAGATTTCTATCGCTTTACAACCTGTAGTTTCATTATAGTCTTTAACTCTTTCACATCAAGAAGTTTTTTCTGCCCTTCCTCAGTTTTTCTTTTCTTTAGCGTATATTTAAAAATTAAATACAAAGCAAGCACTCACGAAATCATTTTTCGCTTTAATGCTTTAATGCGCAACATATATATCATACTAAACAATAAAACTACCAAACATATGACACTCGCTATTGCGCCCCAATAAATCATCCGACCTTTTTATATACAGTGGAATTTCTTTTATTTTAATTTGTAATTCACTTGAATTGTACATTTATTTATTGTTATATATTTTTATTCTTTATATCTATCAAAACTGCTACTGTACATCATTCTATCTATTTACATAGTATAACAATTTCGTCGAGTTAAATTATAATAACGTCTTACTGAAAATAGTGCAAGACGATTTATCTCATTTAAGTATTTTTTAGATGGTCTCGCTTGATTTATGTGACTTTCATTATAGCTTTGTTGGCTTTGAGAATCTAATAAAAGAAGACGAAAAGAGAGAACAAATTCTTGATGTCTTTATGGACGAAAAAGAAAAATTCTTTGAAAAAAAAAAAGAAAAAACTTTTATTTTGGAACAATATCTTAAGATTAAATTTTCATGATGAAATAGAAACGAAACTCATACAATGATATCGACAAAGTGGAAGCTGAAAGTACTTTCGAAAGTATTTTCCTTAAATGCTTAAATATTTATAAGTTTTACGCATTACACTTCAAACGTGCTATGATCTCTCAAACTCTTGAGTTTCCGTTTTCACTTCCATAGTTGTCTGTGTTCATGTGTTCATTATGCATATATGGCCATTTGCCTTGTCTATTAAGTTTTCCGGCAAGATACGTGTCTAGTAGACTGAACTAGGGCTTTGATGAAAATACTAAAAGTGAACCATTCTATGACGACGTTTTTCCTAGCATAGAAATTGCATAAAACACAAAATTTTCCTTACATTTTTAGGTAAGACTTTAAACGTGACCGTTCTGGTGAACATGGATGTTTGTTGTGGTTGAACATTTTTTGTATCTTGAATTTTACAGACATTTATGGGTGTTGGTGGCCGGAACAATAGATATTAAGTTACGCTTAAAATATAAGCTATGAGAATATGCAAAACATTAAACTCGGTCGTATAAAGAGTTTCAAATTGAATAAATAATTCAAGAGTCGCTCCTAGATGCAATTAAATTGTACATGTGGGGAATATTTGGATCGCATGGGATTGCAATTTACAAATAGATAATTGATTTTAGTTAGAATTAAAGTTTCTTTTTATATTTGCAACGTCATTGTCAATTAAATTTTCTGGAACGTCAAAGTTTTCCGATTGTTAATTTATTTAAAAATCAATTTTACCTTCAGCTGTTATATCAACAACAACAATTCCAATATTGTGGTTTCTTGGAAACAATCGAAGTAGATATTTGGTTTGGCTTTTCTTTTGCTCATACTTCACTTGTCCCTTCTTAAATATCATGCACTTGAAGTACGAAAAACAAAATAAAGCTGAATTGTGACAAGGAATGCTACTTAAGTAGAAACATAAACGAAATATGTTGAAACATGCGATACGACGACATTATTAAATAATATCACAAAATATCTATTATAGTAAATGGTCCCATTTTGAAATGGTTTTTTCCTTCTATCATCCTCTTCCATGTATTTGTAATAACTTCCTTAACTGCTCCCCTTATGCATTCAGAGCGCTTTTGCTCGTTGTCATTTAACTCATTTTTAAACGACTTTTTAAAGTAAACAGGGGAGTTCGCTTCACTTTGTTTAATGTCGTAACGTGAGACATTTTCAGTGTGTGCAAAGCAAGAAGAGAACTGTTAAAACTTACGATGTCAATTATGCTGCTTGCTGTTCTTTTTGGAATTGTAAATTGATACTTATTTCTACTTTTGAGAACAACAAAATTAGCTTTAAGTTTTTGAATAGCGAAGCAAAATCAGGAATGGAAGTTACACAAATTTATATCCTTTGACTGGCATTCACTTGAAATCGACACAAGTGAAACATGTGAATTCTGATCTCATCGTCGTCATTGGCCTTCAAAAACAGAACTTGCCTAAGACCTTATGAAGATGACGATATAAAATGAAACATGTGCCATTGTGATAACTACGAAACAAATGGAAATAATGAATACTATCATATTATCTATTTCTTCAACTCTTCATCAAAACAAAATGCACACGACCCTAATAACCACTTTTAACTGGGTTTAAAAATTGTCTTTATACGAATTACTTAAAGAATATAATGGGAGGAGCATAAAATTTAAAACTTCCAGAAAAAGTATAAAAACCGGTACATTTCTTCTAAAAGTTACAGTTTAATCTTGACGACAGGAATTGTACTTACTTATCTGAAAATGCAAAAATTACTCGTTTTACTTTTGATTGCTACTCTCGCAGCTTATGGTAAGAGAAAACTTATAATTTTTTTATTCTTTTCTTACTAACAAAATTTTTTTATAGCTTATGCTCGCGAAGTATGTGAAAATGTTCAAGCAGCACCATAGAAGTTGGAGTTCCAAGTGGCCAACCTAAATAAATATTCCATGGTCCTCCATTAATTTTTGTAAAAATGAGAGAGAATTATATTTATTTCAAATTATTTCCTAACTTTTTACAAATTGGAGAATAAGGACTTAATTAAGCGCCAGCCTTTCTAAAGCTTTAATCTTAAATTTTTGTAAAAAGATAATAATGGAAATAAAAGTAAAAAATAAAACATTTTTCAATCAATAATAATTTAGTCTTTTGAATATTTCTTTCCATACGTAACTGAAAACATTAATAGATTAAGACCCGAGATGTAGATACATAGTTGAGTTGAGTTGATTTTTGTCTCACAAATATTTGTGTAGAAAAATGCTGCAACAGTCAACTTTATCACAAACTTTACAATGCTGTTGAGTTCTACGTTGTCTAAATATGTGATCGCACAATAAACCTCCTCAAGTGTCAGACTCACTTTATCTATCTAGTCTCTTTAATGCGATCCAAAAAAAAACATATATAAAACATATAAAATTCAGAAATGTTTTGAACAAACCCTAAAGACAAATCGAATCCTGAACATGAGCCAAAGGTGATTTATGAAGTTCCATGTTAATGTGGAAAATGTTGAATTCACAACAAAGTACAAGAAAGTGAGGAAACACTACACACAACATTCTATTCTGAGAATAAGGAATGGAAGTATCAATGATCAACAAGAATTGAATAAAGTATTAAAGAATTGTACGACGTTTGTTAAACATGTTTATGATTTCGATCACCTAAGAATATGTGAAATAGTACATATTAAGTCGAAATGAAAAAATGCAGTGAATAAGAAAACTTGCGGATATCTTTGAGCTGAAAACCTTGTTTGAGTTGACAATTAATTTCTAACTAGGTTAGCCGTTATAACAGATAAGTTAACAGTTTAGAATTTAAAAATTTGATAAAAATTTTTCAACTATTCTTATCAGCAATAAAATTCACTGAATGCACAGATCTTTTTTAATATTTACAAATTTAGTTTAGAAGAGTTTCCAAAGCAAAAAGTAAAATATTGACCACAATAAAAATAGAAGATAGTATTAAAAAAAGATTTTCAAGACTTACAATGACTTACTATTAATCATATAAGTTTGAAGATTCAATTGAAGAAAAATTCACAAAACATACAAATGTAAAAATGGCCAAACAGATATTCTCATTTAGGATGTTGTAATGTTTCGTAAGATTTCTTGTATTAATTTACTTCATATACTTTCGTTTGATGTAATATTCATATTTTAATTGTTTTAAAATCCAGAAGAGGATGACAAATTAGTCATTGAAACGTTGCTGTAATCAATAAAATCATAAAAGAAAAAGAACGGACTGAAAGCCGTTTTTCATTAATTAATGAAAATGATTTTGTTTTCTGTTTTTTTAACTATAATCCTTATTCATTTTTAAACTGAAATAAATTTTATATAAATGTGTAAGTTGTTCTCATCATTGGAATTTAACTTGACAGAATGAGATGTGTTACATGTCTGTTTTCTTGATTACAAAAGACCGACATCAATAAGATGATAAAAATGGGATATTGTCGAATATCTACGTCATGAAAAATTCTGATCGTGTTTGAAGCTTAAACATTGCTTAGAAATTAATGAAATACGACGTTTATTATTTATCGTCTCTAAAACCAACTTGTATAAACACCTACGACTATGAAACCTATCACGATAACAAACTTTATAACTCGAGACTGTTTTAACAATTGCGTGAAGCTTTTAAGACGGAGACACCGAATTCAAGAGTCATTCGAAAAATTTGAATTCAGAAAGTATTCAATACTACTCATATCATTTATCTTAAATAATTTTTACTCAAAAAACGATTTTTCATTAAAATGTATTTTAACTCCTCACCAAATTTTCTTTCAGAAATTTACAATCTTAATATGCTAACATTCTACGAAGCAAAAGAATGTTTGTTTACGTTTTTTATGGAAAATATTTTTTTTTTGCATCTTGTCACGAACTGGTTAAGGCTAGTGTCACAAGGGGACAAAACAATGCAAAGGTTGTCACACACCTAATTAAAGTTGGGTTTCGAGGGAAAATTAATTAAAGCTTAACTAAGCAAATTTTTTGGAACTTCTAACAGCAGAAAGTAGAAATGATAACCATAGCGTATGTTGTGCTAGTTGCAGACTTTAAGAGCTAGTAGTACTTGTGCTTTTTCCATTTTTGTTAAGCAGCTTTTTGTTAAGCGCTATTTTTATCACAAGATGCCTGCCTTAATTTTATAAAAAAGATCGTTTTATGGGAGGAGCAAAATTGAAAACTTTCAAAAAAAAAGTATAAAAACCAGTACATTTCTTCTCAAAATAACAATTCTATTTTTGAAGTTGATCAGAAATTGTTCTTACTTATCTAAAAATGAAATTGCTCGTTTTACTTTTTACTGCTTCTATCGCAGTTTGTGGTAAGTGAAAACTTACAGTTTGTTTGAATTTTTCTTACTAACAAAATTTCTTTATAGCTTATGCTCGCAGAGAATGTGAACCAGTTCAACCAGTACCACAGCCAGAACCAGAACCAATGTGTCCAACTTGTAGCCAAGGACAAGAAAATGGTTTAACTTACGTTCAATGGAAAACAGAGAATTGGGAGAATTCTGCAGTAGCTGCTGGTACTTGCCCTGCTGACAGCCACCCACGTATCATTGTCGGTGAATATCTGAACGAGCCACAAGAAGGAAACAGATGCTGTTGCGAACCTGACGACAGTCGCAACTACCCTGAAGTTGCTGTTCCAGTTGGTTCACCTGAATAAATATTTCATGGTCCTCCATTAATTTTTGTAAAAAGTTAATAATGGAAATAAAAGAAAATATAAAATATTTTTCAATTGATAATCATTTAGTCTTTTGTATATTACTTTCCATACGTAACTGAAAACACTATATTAACTGATTGTAGATAGATTTAAGATCCGAGAAGTATATGTCGATAGAGTTGAGCTGATTTTTGTCTCACAATTCTTGTGTACAAAAATACTGCAACAGTCAACTTTATCACAAACTTTGCAATGCTGTTAAGTTCTACGTTGTCTCTCTAGTCTCTCAAACTATCTAGTCTCTTTAATGCGATCCAAGAAAACATAAAAAATTCAGAAACGTTTTGAAAAAACCCTAAAGATATATCGAATCAAATCGAATCGAATGGATTCACAACCAAGTACAAGAAAGTTAGGAAATACTAAACACAACATTCAATTCTGAGAATGTAGGAATCGATGATCAACAAGAATTAAATAAAGTATTAAAGGATTGTACGACGTTGATTAAACATGTTTATTATTATTACATATTAAGTCGTAATGAAAGAATGCAGTGAATAAGAAGAGCGATGTGGACATCCTTGAGCTGAAAACCTTTTCTGAGTTGACAATTAATTTCTAACTAGGTTAGCCGTTATAACAGAGAAGTTAACAATTAAGAATTTAAAAATTTGATAAAAGTTTTTCGAACATTCTTATCAGCAACAAAAGTTCACTGAATGCAGCGATCTTTCTTAATATTTAAAAATTTAGTTTATAAGAGTTTCCAAAGCAAAAAGAAAAAAAATGACCACATTAAAGAGAATAGTTAGTTTAAAAAAGTGATTTTCAAGACTTAATTTCTAATTTACTTCATATACTTTCGTTTGATGAATTTTTAAAATTTTAGTTGTTTTAAAATCCAGAAGGGTGTTATGATTGTGAGAGGAATGAAAGAGATGATGNTTAAGCTGAAATAAATTTTATATAAATGTGTAAGTTGTTCTCATCATTGGAATTTAACTTGACAGAATGAGATGTGTTACATGTCTGTTTTCTTGATACAAAAGATCGACATCAATAAAATGATAAAAATTGGATATTGTCGAATATCTACGTCATGAAAAATTCTGCTCGTGTTTGAAGCTTAAACATTTCTTAGAAATTAATGAAATACTACGTTTATTATTTACTTGTATAAACACCTGCGACTATGAAACCTATCATGATGTCAAACTTTTAACTCGAGACTATTTGAACAATTGCGTGAAGTTTTTAAGATGGAGAAAGAGAATTCAAGAGTCACTTGAAAAAATTTTAATTCAGAAAGTACTCAATACTATTCATATCATTTATCTTAAATATTACAGTATTCGTATGCGAAAAAATTGGCTCTTCGAGGAATTAAATGTGAATTAAGTGTGGTACTTGCCCTGATGGCAAAAACAAAGGTATCATTTTTTGTCCGTATTTGAGCCCACCAGTAGATGGAAGCAAATGTTGCGAAACTGACGACAGTCGCAACTACCCTGAAGTTCAAGTTCCAAGTGCCGTACCTGAATAAATATTACATATATTTTTGTAAAAACATTAATGGAAATAAAACAAAAAAGACATTTTTCAATTAAATATTGAAAATATTTTTTTCTTTTATGGATTGATTCATTTCTCGCTAAGTGTTTTCATCATTAGAATTTATTTTGACAGAAGATGTGTTTGCACGCCTGTTTTCTTAATACACAAGATTGACATCAATAAGATAATAAATAAACATTGGAAATGGTTGAATATCTACGTAGTGAAAAATTGTGCTCGTGTTTGAAGTTTAAACATAAAGGTTTTCATAAATAGGTTTGATGATGTGAAACTTTATAACTCGTGAATATTTGAACAATTGCATAAAATTTTCAAGACGGAGAAATCGAAAGTATTCAATACTATAATTATCGTTTATCTTAAATTTACTAATTTACTGAATAATAATCATGAATGTTCTACTTACGGTATGGTCAGGACCTGATTGACGTAATTGTCAAAAGGTCAAAACACATCTCTTCTACAACACAAGAAACTGCGACGATATTTGAATTTCCACAATATTTTCAATACACATTTAATAACGAAGAAAACTAATTAAGAAAATTTTCCTTCACAGTACTAAAATAAGTTTTTTCTCACAGAGATGGATAAACGAACTTTGTGCTATGAATTTTACACATTTTTGCATCATATCTTATTACAAACACGCGGAAAGAAGAGAACAGGATGAATTTAATTTATGTGGCCATAATTTCTTCCTTCTTCACTCGTTTGTTTCATTTTTATTCCGAAACAAAGTTTTCGTATTTTTCCCTTTCTCACTTTCTCAACAGCTGGTGTATGCGAGAGCGTGGTCTTCCGTAAATTTATTGCCTTTCTTCTTTCTTCCGGAAAGTGAAGCTCTTTATTTGCAACAAAATATTTAATTTAAGTTTGCCTTGTTTCGTCTTCTATCGAACAAAAAGAAAGTTTATGCAACTTCACGAAAGTCTGTTTTCGATAATGTGCAATGAATCTTTCCTTTAGAATCGCTCATTTTATTTAAAGGTTTCTATTAAATAAAGTATTTACCAATGCCACTCTTGATTCTTATACAGCAGAGAAAAAGAGTCGAGTTTTCGTCTCATCCCCACCCCCATCTTAATATCAGTGTCACCTTAAGTACTCCTTATGTTTTCATCATGAAATTTTATGCAATTTTTCCTCTCTTTCAAGCTACAAAATGAGTTTACGTTTGGTTATTTACACCAAAGAAAGCAATGACAAAGATAAGAAAAAGAAGGAAAATATTAGTTTGTCTTTAGATACGAAAGTAGCTCTTTATATTAAAAGCAGAAAAAGTAGAAGAACGAAAGTTGAATGTATAAACAAATTTGTCTCTATGATGAAACAGAATGTTATACTTTTAAAGTTTATTTCCGTCTAATGTAGAAGACTTGTTTTTGGAAGTTCGAGAACAACTACACCTCAAAGGCAAAAATGTTTCCTAAAGAAAAATGATATTGCTAGGAAATGGAGTTCTACTCACAGATGGATACGAATGACACCAAAGATGTCAACTTTACGTCGATTATTAATAAATTTCAGGTTTATGATATTGCATCATAAAAGTTTCTTTTTTCTTATGCCTTAACGAAACATGTTTTTACGGCTTTTCATTTATATGGAAGCGTCGAGGGTGACGACATGGAAATACATCATGAGAATGCTGCTGTTTACCTTTTGCAACGATAAATGAAGGAAAGTTATTCTTTTGAAATGCTTCAGTGTCGTTACGAGTTCGAAACATAAAAAACTGTGATGAGGTAAAGTCATAATTCTCACAATCATCGACATTACGTTTCGTTTCTTGTTATTTCCGGTCGTCGGTGAATTGAAGTAAAAATGCAGTAAAAATATTTTCAATTTCATTTCCTAAGAAAGTTTACAGCTCCGATTCGAATAATATGGTTGAACGTAAATTAAGGATCATTTAGATGTAATGACTCTCACTGAGAAAGCAACTTATTAATCCCATCGGAGGCGACGTTGAATGGTCGATAAAAAATAAAAGAAAAACAAAAAATCCCTGTTGTCGTGTCGTCATTTCGCAAAACAGAATTATGGCCTTCGCTTTTTCACCTTCAACTCTTGTTTTTGTGGCTTGCCACTATATATGAAAATTGAAAACAGGAAATAAAAGCTAGAAAGAAAAATTGCAGGCTAATTTGATCGTAAAAAACTTGACTGAATGTTTTCGTAAGATATATGAATAAATCATAAGCAAACTGTGGGTTCATTTACGATTTCCTTTTTATATGTTTATGCCGTGTGTAAATTATATTGAATGTATCAAAGCTTTGAAGGTGAGAACGAAGGACTAATATTGTGGATACATCTTTAAATATACACAACAATGTTAATAAATATTATCAAACACGTACAGCATGCATCATGTCATAAAGATGAAACCATGAAGCTTGTTTAGTAAATGAAATAAAATAAACAGCGTTACAAATGGAAAGAATGACTTTCCTTGTTGTTTCTATGGAACATTCTTTGTTATTGCGTCATTACTTTGAGATTTGTTTGGTATTGTCTCATATCGTAGCGATTAAGGAGAAAGTAAAATAATTTGCCATAGTTATTGCTTATAAAAAGTACGATTCATTGAAGAGTCACAATACAAGAATCTTCGTAAATGTATCAATCAGATTGCGATATTTTAATTTGTATTCGTAAATGTTTTTCCCCCAAGTCATGTCTCGTTCTATTTGAAGATAAAAAATGTCTGTTTAAAAGCATTAAACAATAATTTGAAAATGACAAATCTTCACTTAACGACAAGACATGGCCTGAAGCAAAAGATCATTCATTTCAGAAGTAAATTCAATTCAATATTATCATTTTACTTTAAAGTACCTTCAATCAACCCTCAATTCATTCTCCGATATTGATTTTAAACTTTTAATTGTATTGATTAAACTTCAACTCAACATCGGGATAATTGTTTCATTCTGAATTTTCCCCGAAGCAAATCATTGAATTAACAGAAAAAATAATTAGTGTTACCTCATTTAAATGAAGCTTCTTGTTACAAGGATAATAAATTTTGCAATTCTTGGCGCCACTGTGTCGAGACATTCTGTCGCCATCCTTAGAGTTGTTTAAAACTTGTGTGTTCGTACTTTACTTGCTCAATACATTAATGTTGGATTTTTTTTCTCTCTCCTTCCGCCTAACACAAAGTGCGCCAATCTAACCGTTGCGAGTAGAAAAGTCGAAGGAAAAAAATCGTTCGGCAAATGACTATGTAAAAAATATAACAACAAACCCCGATGAGAGCGACGAGAGGAATGAACAAGAAAACGAGGAAAAACACTTAATTAAATTGCGAATGAATCATGATACAAATTATATTATTTTCATATCACTTAAACACAACATTGCTTTCAATCACCGAGTATAATTCTCTCTCTCAATTATTGTCTGACACAGCTCAAATGAGATGAGTCACAATCAGAAGCTAATTTATGCATCGAGTGCTTCTGTAATGATACGAATTTTATAATGCATAAATAATTTTCCACTTGTTAAGAACATACATTCACATAAATATTGAGAATCATTCGTTGTTGTTGAGACTGCTCGAGTGTCTCATAATAGTTTCAAAAGAGGGTTGGACTGAATATGTGTGGGGGCGCAACAAGTTTCATACTAAATATGCCCTGAAAAGCACTCAATTCTGATGAAAAAAGTACGTAAGGGAGAAACAAATGAAAAAGATGCTTGGTTTTGTAGGGAGCAGCAAATTACAACAGAAAAATACTTTTTCATTGAAGTTATCAATTTTGTTAAAGCACAATTAAGAAGGGAAGTGAGTGGGAGTGATAAAATATTTATTTCCTCCATAAATCAGAATTGCATCTTTAAATTTTGCTTATTTTGTATCATTTTGTTACATTTGAAACTACTTTGGAAAACAATATTACGAAGACGATCTAACGTAGTAGTTTGTTGCTTAAGCATATCATAAAATTTAATTAAAATGTCATTTGAAGATGGTTTTGAGAATAATTTAAATTCTTTCTTCGATGCGTCGATCATTAAACGAAGTAAAGTTTAGTGCAGCAAAATTGTGCTGTTGTTGATAAATTATTTACATACATTACACTTTAGCCTTTTTATTACTAATAACTTTGACTCGATGTTATCAAAATATGGCGAGAAGGCCATCGTTCAAGACGCATAAGGCAAAATAAGAGATTCATTATGTTTATCTCGTATGGAACGTGACGTATTTTTCTGTACAAACTCAGCAGGGTGTGGAGGAAAAACTTTTACCGTTTATAGAAAATTGGAAGATGTATGTTCAAATTAGAGCGAAGAAACTTTTCTGTGTTTATCTGATTAGCTTTTTTTCTCCTTCACCTCTCCCCTTTTCACTGTTTTGCACTCTTCGTCTAATCATTAATTCCTAAAATGTTTATATCAAGATTTCCGCTTCGGACCGTCTCTTAATGAAAGGCAGTTATATCAGATTGGTTGACTTTTTGGACTTTCTCGTGCTTCATGATTTATTTTATTTTTATTTTTTGTTGCTTTTCCTCCTTTCTCTTATCTCCACTTTAGATATTTTCTCATCTTGTTGTTAATGAAAAGCTGTAGCCATGAGCTTGTAATGAGCGAAAGTTTCCGTTAATCATGTCTAACTATGTAAAAGGAGAATAAATCAGGACATGGGCTACTTGGGCAGTAAACTGTGATCGAAGCTGATACAAAAGGGAATAGGAAAACTGTTGAATCGCATTATTAATCAGTAAATCGAATTTTAAAGAAACTATAATTGACATGATGCAACATTAAAATGAAAAAGTGAAATGACAAATTGATTCCATCTGAGTTTCCATCCCTTCGTACAAGCCCTCGCAAATGCGTTTTTCCTTCTCTCTCCTTTCTCTCAATTATAAGGCAATCCGTGATTATAGTCACAGATCCCAAATTCCATTCACGATTTTCCGACTTTTTCAATTAATCTTTATTAATGCAAGAAAAACGAGGAAATCCTAAGCAAAAAGTATCTTTTGGCATCATGGCACGACATCGGATGTTAGAAAAATGTTTTCAAATCGAAAATTGTCAACAGAAACATTTATTTTTATATAGATACATATTTAATTGATATTCAAAAAATGTTTCAATTTAGATTCCACGAATATTTAAAGATTGATCTGGGTTGTGGCAGGACTGATAGATTCATTTTTTGTGTCATCTTATGTGTTCTTTTTTTAAACAAAAGAAGGAAAATTATTATTAATGATGAAAACGAAAAGGTTTTGACGGGGGGTGGAAGCTGAAATAAGAGAAATGGGTATTCGTGAAATCGTTATGCAGAATCTTATTAAAGGAGAAAAAAGAACCTGGATTTTCTATTCGTTTCATTCTATCTGAAGGTTTGCGAGGGTTTGCAGCACGAGGCCAACAAACTGGTAGAATGATTGAAGAAGTCAATAAATTATTTGCTTCAATCATCTTGAGTGGTGAACTTAAAATGAAAATAAATGCATTGGAAAAAATATTGCAGCTACTTACTACTGTCAGCATTCTTTGAGACATCGATTCAATGAAGTTGGGAAAATTTTATTGAAAACTGCTTTCAAAAATTAATATTTTACTCCTTTTCTTTTCCGTCTTCCCCAAGAATAAATAAACGTGATTTTTATTCAAATTCTTTTGAGTCTTCTTTTTTATTTACCGCTGAGCTCTCTTGCACACTGCAGAGGATTTTCTTTAAACAAATCAGTTAAAAGAATGAGGATAAAGTTGAGCTTGCAGAGATATAAATGACATTTTGACTATTTTCTAACATTTCCTTTTTCTGTGTGACATTGCGATTTAGACCCAAAGTTAAATTGATGATTCGTTGAATGGATGATCACAGCTCAACTTTTTTATAAATTTAAAAAATTCACAATACAAGCATGCTGAGAAAACTTCACTGGATAAGATTCGAAAACTTTTTTTTGAATATCTTTACAAGAGAGAAAATAATTCATGCTTACTTGCCAATCATCATAAATTCTGAAAATGTACCAACGATAAGTCAAAGAAGAGAAAAATTTCCTTCTTTTCTTCTTGAAAGGAATAATCGAAGTGAAAAATAGAACAAAATATAATTTTCATCAATTTATCAATTACGGTTGAGCTATCGATGGGACGAGTGAATGAGTGTCAGCAATAGGATGATGATGACGTTATTTAATGATTTTTAAGCGGTTAGAATAACTGAACATGCTCCAAATAAAGCATGTAGCATACGTGATGATGTCTTAACGCCTATATTCATGCAATTTCTTTTTTCGAGCCGAAAATTCAATAAACATGTCAATATTCTAAATTGTGTTTAACGGCTTAGAACGTGTCGAAGAATGTGCAGCAATTTACTTTTTCTTTTCAACCTCCACTCGCTTCTGTCTTCTTGCCTATTAGGTTTGTTAGACTTTGCTATGTAATAGTGGAATATTGCTGCTACTACATAGCACGATTAAAAATTATTGTGACCCTCAATAAAGACATAATTATAAAGATTAAAAGATTTTCTTTTCTCTAACATAATGTCAAGAGTTGTTAGTATGGAAACATTTTCACTTTCATGTCACGGTCAATGACTGCATGTAATCGTCTGAATTCAAATGCTATTAAAATGATTAATTGTTTTATAATTAATTAATGAGACGAGGTTTACCGTTTTGTTTTGTTTAACGCCGTTACTTGTGGGCTGTTTTTGATATTGTCATGTTCCGTAACTGTGTTAAATTGGAGATACGAGAGATAATCATGTCAGCTCATTTGTCAAAAACAATCAAAAACGTAACAAAGATTAAGCGAAAAATAAAATTACCAACAATTTGTGTTACAATCGCTGGTTCGATTGCTACTTGAAAATGATCGCCATTATGCTTTCTTATCCTTATACATAAATTTTCTCCTCCACTTGAACTTTTTCCGGCTTCAATTTATCCCTTTTTTGGTACTAAAAATTGTCGCAGAACAGCGGAAACGGAGACAAGTTATGCTCAGCTGAGAAATTCTCATTTAACCTCTCATGCTCCCGAACTGTATAAAACCTTGTATAAAACTCGTTATTCTTGTTTGCTCTTTCATTCGACATTATCCCAAGCATTATCCTTTTCTCATTTTTCAAATTTTCATATGTTTTTACTTCGTGTTCATGAATTACATAATTTTTCTCTTTTCATCCTCTCTTCTCTCTTCGACAGAATTTTCCGAGGATATTTCGAAGATGTGTTGATGAGGAGAGAAAGAATTTTCACAAGAGAAAAGCTGAGAAAATTGTATGAACACATGGAAACAGAGAAAACTCTGTTGACGAAAACTATGAACAAAGAAAATAATAGCAATCGACATGCGATCCACTCAGTTTAGTCCTTCTCCAACTTCACAACGAAACAGACCGAAAACATGAAGTGTATTGTGTAAGAAAGGAGAAAAAGAAAAGAAAAAAGTTATTTGAAATAAGAAAAACATTTTCCTTAAACTATAAAAAAAAGTGGAGAGAAAAAAAGCGGTCGCCACAGAATAAACGAATATTCATTAAACGTTCCCCGGCACGTTCGAATAAAATCAATTTGCATAAACATTTTTTGGTATTCCTCTCGCTCTTCCGACTTTTTGCAAAAGAAGTATAAAAGGGGGAAAAGAGAAACTTCAGGAAGAAAAGAAAAATCGAAAGAAAAAGGAAAGCAATTCTGCAAATCAATGAATAAAAGAAACATCGAGTGAGGGCGGCAATAAAATAACAAACAAATCGCTTCTTTTTCGCTTTTCGCTCTTCATCCCCAGGAATTTCTTTGTACTTTTTTTCGGCTTCTAACTGCTTTTCTTGTTGAAGAAAACAGAACCACAAAGACATTGTAAGTATCATGAAATGTGTCAATCGACCTTCTGGGTTTATCAGTGCTTAGTGTTGAGAGAACGTTCTGGGGTAATTAGAAGTTATGATTATGATACGACGAGCTTTTCTCGTCGTTTTGTATCGTTTTCCTTTCTTTTCTTAATTTTCTCAGATAAGTTTAAGAATAAAAAGTGTTCAGTATTACATACATAACATTAAAACGTTGAATAACGACGAAGAAAAACAGATTATTCGGATTAGGGTTGACATTCAACATTTAAATAAGCAAGAATATTGCAAAAACTAGCTTAACCAAAATAAAGATGAAACATTGAAAACTTCTGACTCAATTGATTTTCATTGTAAATATCTTGAGGTTTACATCTTACATTAACAGAAATTTCTCACAATTGCTTCAAATTTCTCATCTTTACTCTATCAAATAACCGGAAAATCCTTGACTTAACCCGATAATGGTCGGTTTTAAGACCCCCCAAGTCAAGGATATTGAAAGAAAACCTTTTTATATTCACCATCGTAGCCTTCCCCAAAAAACATTCTCTCGAGGTATTTTATGATTATCACATTCCTTCTCCACCTTTCTCTTTCCATGCCGCGTTCAATTTATGACGTATAAACACATGAACAGCTCGCCAGTTCAGCAACAAGCCTTCCTGAAGCAGCCCTATAGGAAAAACATCCGTTCATCGTCCCCCAATACAAGTCCCAAACGAGAATATTTATTGCCACTCTTCTCGCTTCTTTTCTCCCTTCACAATCAACCAAAAATATCCTTTTTTTCTTCACCAAACTTATACTTACATAAAAAAAGCACAAAAGGCACCGTAAACTTACGTCGACCTTAAATATTTTCATTCACGGACGGCTTTTTTTTCTCTTTTCAATTCAGACCTTTTCATATTGCTTCCCCACACTACTCTCGCCAATCATTGCATACCCAAGAACAAAAAAAAATCCATTTTCGTTTTTCACATTGTAAGAAAATTTACTACGTAGAAGAGAGCTTTCAACCGTCTTTTGAAAACGTGCACAACATCGAATAAACAAAGACGAGTAAAAAGAAAACTTAGCTTGAGTGTAGCAGTAGAAAGAAATCAGCAACGCAAGACGAAGTTTCGTGTGATAAATCATATTAAAGGGATTTGAGAGTGAACAATCTAAATCTGCTTTTCGTCTGCCATCACAACAATTGAAATTTAAATTCAACCACCATCAGCATTTCATCGTTTCATAAATAAGTAGGCACGAACCTTAACGCAAAAAGAAGAGAGGGTGATAGACGGCAATTAAATTTGCTTCACAAATCCTTCCTAATTGTGTTTGACTTACACCCAAATTGATGAACGAGAATTGACAACACAACAAATAGTGATATTAACGTTTCTATGGCAGGAAGCATCTATCAATAGGAAGTACTGAAAGCTTTCATTCCAAATATTTAACAAAATCGACACGCAAAGCGACATAAAAGGGAATCATATAATATCAAAGTGAATCAAAAGCACATCGAAAAGTTTATGTGATAAAAAATAAATACACAGAAAGTTTGAAAACGAATGAAATAAATAATTTTCTCTAGAGACCGTAAAAGGAAATATCTCCGAAAATAAATCAAAGAAAGCATAAATTCTACAACGACATTCTATTCTTATATTAAATATACATTTTAAAAGGGAGAAGATTGATAATAATTGCCTAACAACAAGTCTCGTGAAGACGCCTAGTTAGTGTGTGATAAAATTTACTCTCAAACGCTACGTAGGCAAAAGAAGATACTTAGAAGCAAAACAGTTAAAGTGGAAAATTTATATTTTGTATAATCATCTTACAATACCTAATTAATTAAAGCGGAATTTACGTCGCACATTAAATTGAATTATCATAAAATATCTCCACATAAATCATTAGAGAACGAAGTAAGAAACTGTCATAAGTGATCAGATTACATAGAGAATTAAAATAAACATTGAACAGTTTTCCGGTGGTGAATTAAGTTAATTAATCAGTGAGAAGAACGACTAAAAGAAGAGAACTTAAATTATGGCTGCAATGGTAAACATGAGCAATTTATTAAATGGAAAAGATTCACGTTGGCTTCAGTTAGAAGTTTGCCGTGAGTTTCAACGAAATAAGTGTTCACGTCCGGATACTGAATGCAAGTTTGCCCATCCACCGGCAAATGTTGAAGTACAAAACGGGCGAGTCACGGCTTGTTATGACAGCATTAAGGGGAGTCATGTTTTCATTCTTTAAATAAATAGATTATGGAATTCGTCGAATTTTCTTTCTACTTCACTCACCATCATACCATTTGAATATTTCTCATCTCACCAAAGGAAAACTTCGACAAAATTGCCAATAAATTCGAAATATTTGTCGTTTATTCATGACTGCTTCATTATACTTTTCGTTTTTATTTTACTTTCTAGACACATGAATCTAATGACAAAGTTTTTGGCCCCAAATTCCTTCTTTTTCTTCCCTTCATTTTTTGATAAAAAAACTTGTTAAACTTGACAAAGAGAAAAGAAAATGAAACTTCTTTGAAAATATTTTATGAAAAATTGTAAGAATTCGACATCAACAACAACAACAACATTTGTAATTCATTCCCCGTAACTTAAATGCATGGAAAACTATAGTTTAATAAAAGACATGAGATGAAATCTCTAAAGAGATCTGGCAATCAGAATCATTTTGGGAATAATTGACTTAATACTGAACAACTAAGGAATGAAAATGAAAATATTTGATTCGCTATCACAAGAAGAGACACGTAAGGGAACCCAATAGAGCAGATATTGCTTACTCCATGCTCTAATGATGATTTGATCGATACATTTCCATAGTCTTGAAAATATAACTCTATGTTGCTTTGTGTAATGCTATGTGTGGATATTAGAAAAACTTCTAAAAAAAATAACCCCCCACAAAAAGAAGAGGAAAACGTGATCTGAATAAAGTTACGCTTAAAAAAGACGACAAAAAAATTTTCCGGAAAATTCAAAATAAAAAAAAGTTTCTACTTAATGTGAAGAAGGGAAATTTAGGGTCGACTGTTCAATTATTCAATTTTGTGAAAAATTTCGTTTTTATTCACTGTTGAATGTTAAATATATTTAAAACGGCTGAATTTTGATTTTTGGGGAAATTAATTCCGTTGATTCATGCGAATCATGTAAGTAATCCACTCCATCTAATATATTGAATAGTCGAAAATTATATAAGTTAGTTTTAAGTCTTGCCAACAAATTGATATGATAACAAAAAGGAGAAATAAAAGAAAATATATTTTCATCATCGTTTCACACACATCCAATCAACGAAAGACATTTCTAGTTGCCCCATAGATGTTTTCATCCACTCTTGTGCTATTCCAATGCGGGTTTTTTTATTCCATGCATCTATAAATACAACGACAAAACGGCATTGTGTGGCAAAAGATGGGAAAAATAAAATAAACAGATGAGAAAAGGAAGAAAGTTCTTGTTGATCGAAAATAACAAAAATTAGATTTCTTTCTTTTCTTTCTCCATCTTTCCGCTGTTGATGAACCCGTTTTCGTTCTCATAGTTCTGCAGCTCGAGTGTATATCTTCTTATGTATGAAAACACAAAAAATATGCTGTCGGAGACAAAAATACGAAATTTTTATTAAGAAAAACTGTTCGATGAATATCTCTATCTATGATGATAGTCAAGCTTAAATATATTTTCCATGTTATGTACATCTCATGTCTCCTTACTCCTACTACATAATTCTATCAAAACAAAGTCATGGTGAGGCCAGATGATACATACGTCTGATTTATTAGGAAGCGTGTGAGAAAAGAACAAGTGAATAAATCTTTATTTTAACAAGCAAATCCATCATTATCATAGATGAGTGAGCGAGTCTCTTCAATTTCTTATGTTGATACAGTTCATATTTCCTTGAGTCATATCTAATGCATTACGTCATTAATCATCTGCGTTTAAATGAATCATTAATTGGTTTGATATAAAATTTGTTGTGTGTCAATGCATTCTCCGATACATCGAAGGTTATAACGAAGTTACAAATATTTTCGCATTTACCGCAATCGACTATCGTCAGTGAATTACACAAACACCACTGCAGTCTTCTTTATGGAATAAAATGTTCTTCTATGGAAAAGCATGATCATTAACGCAAGCGCAATGTGAAAGACTATAAAGATTACAAGTCGTAACCGATAATGCGACACATCCGTGTACGCTCATTGCAAAATGTGTTGTGGAAAATGTAAAATAGCGAAAAGAATTCTGTTATCGATTTTCTCCGGCTTTGTATTCCGTTAGAGTTGATGTTACATTTCTTTTTGTGGATTTTTCTGTAGTAGTTCTTCTGCCTTAGCATGAATATAATCAAATAAACATTAAATTGTAAATTGCAATCTGTTCCAAACTTAATTCCATTTTTTTCCGTCCAAAACCACTTTAATTGCTTCTTAATGCTGACACTTAAGTTTGTATTTATCTCTTTCCCTTTCCACCTTCACTTTTCACTATCCATGAATGGTGGTGATTCTAGAATGTGGAACATTCACATGCCTGTGTGTTTGAGGTTTGCCACTCGAGTAATATCAAAAATCTCTCCTGTTCTCATCGTTTTCCTGCTGAATTCAATATGTATGATTAAATTGAAGAAAATTGTTCAAAATTCTCCTCATCAAAGTTTTTAATCCAATAAATTTATTTTCTCGTTGAACCTCATGAATTTTCACTTTGAAATCCTTTTATGAGTTAGACTTATGTTGGGCTTAGATGGAATTTAACATTTCATGATAGTGATGGACATGCGAATTCAATTTTTGCCTTTAAATGTCTAATTTGCTTCATAAAAAAACTATTTTCAAAGGTTTCTTTTTATAAAAAATGAAATAATTATTCTGAAAACCCCTCGACCTAACTAGCAACTTCATTTGCGTGTTTAAATACAATAGATACATAAAAATGAAATTTAAACATCAACGTGAGTGTTTCTTCTTCTTAATTTCATATTTTTTTAGTTTCGCTTTAGTTACGTTTTGTCTCTTTAGAATTGTTCAGAATTTTTATTTCAACCCTCGATGTAGGGTGTGGGTGTAAATTGATATAGTTTGGGGAATCGACATCGACACACATAATGTACATAACACTTTGTAGAGAGAATGAAAAATTGCACATATGCCGAGTATTTTAGCATGCATCATAAATCACTAACCTGTCCCATAATATCGAATTCATGATATTTCACAAACAATTCGGAGCGAAAATATTCAAAAAAGTTACAGTACTCGACTCGATGTCAAAGTAGGAGAATAAGGAACGGAAGAGCGTAAGACATTTTCAGTTGTTGTTTGGGAAATTGCAGAACAAATGAAAATGTTTCCTTCATCATATCGTTCATACATTTATTATTTAACAATTCTGCTTGAAGCAAAATAAATAATTGCTTTGAGAATTTGTATATACGAATGGACGAAAAAATGTTGAGAAACATGAAGAGACACCCGTAGTAAGAGGGAAGCAAAAAAATGCTGAATTAACGCTATTATAATGCAATTTTTCAAATTTCATATGAGTCATGCACACATTGCAAAGTTTTTTATTCGCCACTGGCACCTATTTATCTGTTTTATGCAATCTTTTGAAAGCATTTTTTTTGCTTCGTATGAAATGAAATGAAAATAGAACTGTCGACAAAACGCAAACCCAAAACATGTTATGTGTCTTTAATTATCAACTGGCAACATAAAAAAATCCCTTAGCTTAGGGAGAATGGAAAGTATCTTTGTCAAAGGTAGCATGGGAAACGTGAAATTTTCCACGTGCTTGTGTATTCATTCATTCACTCATATGTGTCACATAAACATGCAATGCGGGGATGGAGGCGTGTATAAAGTGCGCGGGAAAAAAATGTGAAGGGGAGAGGAAGATGAAGTAATTTATTTCCTCCTGCCTTAAAAAAAAGTACTTCGTTATCTTATCTCTTCATATTCACACATATTATTAAGGAAAGACACAATAAATTTTCCACGCCACCCCCGCAATCGTTAAAAAAAAGAAAACGAGCGATAAAAGTTCTGCTTTTCACAAAATTAAAATTTTTCTGCATTCAAACTAAAAAGCATCTTAAAAGACGTTTGAGAAATTCTGTCAAAATCAGCTTCACTTCTTGAATATTGGCTGCTTTTGATGAACCTTGTTCTGATTTTGCTGCTTTCCCACTGCAAAATACATAAAACAATCCTTAACGTATTCCTTATTGAGAATCTCTTCGTCGTCTCTTCAAGTCTTGACTCAAATAAAGCAAAAAAGAAAGAAAAGAGGAAAATTTTTCGTATCGATTTTTAGCTTCACATTTTGAGTGTGAGAAGAGAAACAAGAGGAAAATTTTCTTATTCAGCATGTTGGAGAAGTATAAATGGGGAAACGAAAAAAAAGACGTAGGCAGAAAAAAAACTTTAATATAAAATTATATTTGTTCGTTCACGTCTGCTGATAACTCGTGCTTCTTCATTTTCTTCAATCGCTTTCCTCTAGTTTTTCCTGCTTTCATTTCACCGTCATTGAAGTACAAGAAGTACAAGACTTGAGGCGAATATTGAATTTTATAAGAAAACATCGCAATCATTCTTATCCTGTTTCGTCTTAATGTCATGCATTCTTACAGTCCTGCCATGCTTGCCAAACTGGACAGCCAACAATTTCATAAATTATTCGAAAAACTATTTATTTGACCCAAAAAAAGTGCTTAAAGAAAAATCATTACGATTGGCATCATGGTCTGGTAGTTTTCAAACACACATATCACCCATTAAGATTGTGGTCAACATTCGTTCAACCTTCTATCTTTCTTCGATTCATTCTCCCCCTCCAAAACTTTGTTTCACAAACTAGTTAGGGAAAATGTAAACATTTAACTCTTCAAGAGTTAAATATATTATAATTACCGATTTAACAAGGGTTCAACAAAAGGTACTTACTTCGACTCCATTTCATTCCTTTGCGTGGGTGGAAGATGAAAAGGAAGCTTCTCTATCTCCTTATTTATCACACACATAAAATGCTTATTTTCAACTACTAAAATTTTCTAAATAATATATAAGATAAATACGTTATTTCATTATATTTACTTTAAGTATCCACTAGAGTAAAATTTATATTCAGAATAATAAAGTACATAGCAAGTAGAATGAATGATATGGGATGATAAAATGCGGCTGTTGTTTTATGCCTTCTTCCGTCTAAATACTTACATTTAGGGTGACTTTGACGTACTCCAGGAGCTTTTTAAATTTATGAAGAAACTTTCATCAGGTTGTCCTCATTTCCACGTCAATTGTTCTTTTGAAATTTACTGCAAAATTCATTTCGTGTGGTTGTTGAAATCTTCACTCTTGAATTTATCTCAAGTTTCTCATTGAAAACTTCTCTTAAACCCCACTAAGTTAAGTTATTAAAGACTTTCATCATTCTATGCATTAATTGTTTCCTTTTCATGTTATAGCAGTTTTCGCACTTGATACTTAAGTAGCAAACGCCTCCGCCTTTTCCCTATCGGTTTTCGATGATGAAACTTTCATGTCGTAACGTTGAAGAAATAAAAATGTGGAAAAATAAGTTTTTTCCGCTTGTTTTCACAAACTGTTTTCATAGACGTTAGACTTTATGTCTCACAACAAGTTTGTGTTGTGCACTATTCTGACGTTTTATTCAACAAAGCCACTAAATAAACAATTTATGCTCTCTCCACTCCTTAGTTTGTATACACTTTGGTTTTCATAAAATATTTACAAAGCAAGAAAGAATTTCGTACCCAATCTTTTAGCTGTAATTTACAGCACCACAAGATTCTCAAGGCATGAGAAACTTCCTTGTCTGTTTCTTCCTTCTGCGTCTCGATCAAGGCATCTCAGTAAACATCTGACTTTGAGTCTCATTTAATATTCATCTAGAATTCATTTCTTGATGTAGAATTCAGAAGATTGTGTTGCATAATCTACAATTTGTTTTGTCATGTTAAAATAATCATGAAATTTAATTTTCTTTCTTCTTTTACTTAAAGGCTCGATGCAATCGTGAAAAACCTCCATGCAAATATTATCATCCACCACAGCACCTGAAGGATCAACTGTTGATAAATGGACGCAATCATTTGGCATTGAAGAATGCTCTTATGCAACAAATGGGAATGCCACCAAATGGGCAACCAATTATTACAAATCAGATGCAGCCAATGGTAAGTTGAAGGAAGAAGTTTTTGCTTTCTTCACAAACTTTAATGTTTCCACATTTTGTATTTTCATCACCAAAGGCTCCAAATGCTTACATAGCTGGTGTACCTGCTAGTAATCATTACAATCCATATTTTGCTCCAGGACAATTAGTACCTACAATATTAGGGCCCGATCCATCAACAGTGTCACAAGCATCAGTCTCACCACAAATGACGCAATGTGTTCCACAACCTGTACCCATGCCCCAACAACAGAAACATCCCCAACATTCCGACCGGATTGAGGTGAATAGCAATGACTTCTAAATAAACCTGAGAAAGATTTTCTCGCTATACATTCTTTCCATCGATGAAGAATAAATCAGAAGTTTAATGGCAAAAGTAATCTCATTTTCGTTGTGCTTGAATGGAACTCCAAAGATAACACAACGTCTTAAGTGATTTAACTTTGAATGGCATAGGGTGGAGAGAAAAATAAGAAGCTTGAAAAGCGATAGACAAACAATTTGAAGTGAAAAGGGATTTCTTTTTTTCAGTTATCTCGATATTCTATAACACAAAATTGAAATACTTCTAAAAAGAGAAACAGAAGTTTATGCTGGCGATGTTACACGAATTTCACTCTTTCTCGCTCCCACGTCATCATCATCATTAAATGCTCAAAGTAATTAAATTTGCCAAATCCTAATTAATGGATTTAATTAAGTGGCAAAAGTTTCATGCTGAATTTTTTAATTCAAATAGATAAATTTCAAAAAGATGAACATTGTTATTAAAATTTGCCATTCATAGTAGTGCTTTGCATATGCACGGTGAAAATTGTTTCATTATCATTAAACATTTTCCTCACTTCCATCTCTCATCTCTTATTCATTTCCCAAATTGAGAACTAAATTATGTTTGATGAGTTTGTGCAGCGGTAAAAGTTCATCGGGCTTCGAATTAATCTCTTATTAAATATCATAAATATCAATTAGTTATGTATGTGCTTAAACATAACTACATAAATCACAATAATTTTAAATTTATGGCACACGATACAAGTTAAATGTTCTTTTAATTTTAAGAACATTTTTTCGTTTTTAGAAAGAATTTATCAAAGATTGTTGGATGAAGTCAGTCCCACATACACGTTTCCCTTCTATCCTGTACGATAATAAATTTTAAATTTTCATTTGAGAAAACATTTTGCTATGTGTGAGTCTTTGAAGCATATAATTAGTATTGATCGGTTGATACTTACGTTGTTCTTGCATCAAGCATAATAAATTATTCTCTTCATAGTCATAACAAACAATGTAGGAAGCACTCAAGTTTAGCCTTAAACTGATGTGTTGGGGTTGGTTTATTCGGTTGATTTTGAATATTATTGATTTTGCAGCTTCGCTTCGTGATGTCTCAATGCAATGTGTTACTTAAGTAGTCAATGACTGAAGTGTATATAAATGCAAAGGATTGACAGTTTTTAACTAAGTATTAATCACTCACTCCCCCACATGCACCGCGTTATGACAATCAATTTTCAAACATTAAAATTTCTCACCCGTACAATTCTAAAACGCATTTAAAATATGAAAAGCTTGTTACCAATTTCACCGAAACAAATCAAAAGGGAATAAAATTTATAAGGCTGAAAATTGGACAAGCAAGTGAAATAAAAATTTATTTACAACGTTCACAAATTTAACTTGCCTTTCTCCCAGTTTCCCTTTACTTACGCATTTACCTTCAGAGATGTCCAATAAAAATGCGTAGTAAATTTTGATTTCAATATTCTGCTCTTATATACTTGAAAAGCCTTTTATGATATTTTGAGCTTAACGTCACCTAAAAAGTGTTTTCATATACGCATTTATATGTTGGTAAATGTGAACAATTTCATTGTGATGTATTGTCGGCTGACGGAGAATAAACAGGTATCAGAAGAGGTAAACAGACGTGATGGCCTTTGGGGAGATTCAAACCCATGTTATGCCTGTTATGTATTATCGTATCACTTATTTGATTAAAGTCGAAAGTCATTCAAAGTTCATGAGCTTTGCAATTTAAACATTCCAACAGAACAATATACTAAGACTTTGAATGTTAATTCATGAAAGATTTCTTAAGAATTTCCTAATATTAAATACCGCGATTTCTAATTATTTATGCGCTAGTAAAATTCAACGTAAAATGCTTTATCGTGTACCAAATTTAAATTCAATGTTGATTCTTAACTTCAGTTGACTGAATAAACTAATATTAAAGAGAAATTCTGCTTCCGTGCTGATTCTCGAGTTTCATGAGCTTAGAAGTCATTTAATGCCAAAGACTTTTGAAGTGGAAATATTACTCGATTTATAACATATTTTCAATAAAACATTTTTTATGTTTTCTCTCTCCCGACCCCTGCATTGTTCCTGCTGTACACTCAGATGGATATGAAAACTATTGGCTCGATATATTATGAGAACTATGTAAGTACTTCGATAACAAATGTTCTCGTATCAAGATCTTGAGGATAATAACTTTTTTTATGATTTCGTTCTTGCCATTTTTTACAGACTTATCCTGGTATGGTGCCGTACAAAAGGCCCGCAGGAGACAAATCTAGCATTCCAATTTATCAACCGAACACTACCAATTATCAGCAGATCATGCATATGCAGCAGCCATTCGTACCCGTCTCATGTGAGTATCCCGCAAGTGTAAAAACAAGCGAGCTTTGCTTCTATCAATTTGCGCACAAAACTGTCATTAGTCTCATCTCCAGATCATAAATAATTCTGCTTTATTTTCTTCTCCGCCCCCTCATCGGGAAAACTCACTCTTCCTATAGATATCTTTAAACTTCCAACTGCACCGCTCGGGAAAGAGATGAATATTTCATCATGAACTTTCGAAAATGAAAACCCATAACCCCGACGTGAATTATAGTCGGGATGAAAATTTTATTCAGTTTTTTTACTTATCATGGATCTTCTGTTATTTTTGGAGTAAGGAGCAAGTGAAGATGGTGAACAACGAGAAGGGATTTCAAATCGCAATGGATGGAAAGTTTCTTCTCAATTTTTTTACTCGTTAAACGAAAAAAAAGGAAAAAAAAAACACCAACGGAATGGAATTTTTATTCGCTAGAAATGCGATTATAGTTTATATACACATGTACTACCTACCTAGGTTGAACAGAAGGTGACAGTTTGACACCGGAGACATTTTATGTACAATCATAATGTTTGAATAAAAGTTTATTGTTCGCTGAAATCAACATCAATTTTCTATGATAGAAAAATAAAATAAATTTACTTAGTTTGTTAAGTATCTAAGATTTTCAACTCAAATTGAATATCTATCAAGATATCAAAATAAAGAAGAGATGACAAAAGTTTAAATTACTTTTGCTGCAAACAAATATGTATTTATCACTACAGTTGTTGATTAGGTTGCACAAAATTATATGAAAGAAGAAAAGAAAATATAAAAAATTTCTGAAACTTAATCAACTGAGACACTTATCGAAGGAAATTGAAGTCGTTTTCAGACATTTCCTATTTATATTATTTTTCAATGATTAATTTTAATAGAAAGTCCTGGTTGATGACTTTACAATCATGTCAACCTAATTTATACACACACTCTCACATACAAACACATATAACTAAAATATCAACGAGTTTCACTTTAAGATGATATTAAATAATGAAATATCTTATAAGAAAAAAAATGAAAAAATTGAGTCAATCTTTCTATTGTATAATAAAAAGTAAAGAAAATTTCCTTAAATTTTACATTTAAATAATAAAAAGAGAAACAATATTGTTGGTTCTAGTTCTTCTTAAACATTTCTGTTTACCTGTTTTATATCTTTCTCTCTCTCTCTATCTCTCTTTCTCTTATTTTCTCGAGAGGAGTGGGTGGAAGATAGTTCCACCCACTACTGCTCTATGGATTTGATGATATACATAAAAAATAGCACACAGTCTGTTTTATATTCTTTAAGTAAATAAAAAAGATAAAAATAAAATAAAATAAAACGAGGAAGAGAAAAAAAAGCAAATTTTGTGCAACAAAAAAATAAAAAATAAATAAATAAAAGAGTTTTCTTCTTCTTATTCTTTTTTATCTTTCCTTCTTTTAGTTGAAAACATTTTCATTTTAGTTAAATTAAAAAACTAAAAGTTTTATTCCAGTCTGCATCGTCGCAAACATTTAAATCTAGTGATAAATAATCATTAAGGTATTTCGGTTTAAACTCATCCAATCCATAAATTTTAGCTAGAAGAAATTCATTTGAAACGAGTCGTTCCGGATCGCAAATTGTGTTTTTGCTTTTACTAGGATTTTCCGTAATTATTGTTATGTTGAGATGATTCTCAGACGCCTCGAAACGAAATTCTAAGATATTTTTTACTACGACAAGTTTTCCTTCCGAGTGGCATGTAAATCTCTCTGTGCAAGAAAGGGCAACGACGAGAAAGAACGGTTTTAAGCTCGCTTCGTTTGCTGACAATGATTCATAAGCAAGATTAAGTGCGACAATATGACCCGCTCGAACAAATATTGGAATGTCGTGCATGACAAGTGAGAAGTGGCTTGTGTTTCGAGGCATCGCAGCTCCCGACCAGAATTCAAAGTATTGCTCGGGAAAGAAAAGTTCGAGTTCAACGACCAAAGGTTCAGTTACTGGTGCAATCATTAGCGATGTACCGAACATGAACTGATGCTTGGTAGATTCTTCAATATGTTCACTCAGATCTAAATATTCAAACCTCAGTGGCTTCAACAATGGTTGTCGTTCCATTAAATGCATTCTAATGTAACTCAACAATGAATAGCGAGGTCCGATCGCTTGCGTCATAATTCGTTCAGCATATTTTGTAAATTTCAGAGGCAATTTGTCACTTTTCACATAGAAAAGGGGAGTGAAAATAGCAAATTGATACCATCGAATACATAAATCCTCTTGAATGTTTCCATGATTGCTACCACAGACTTCCGCACCATAGAACGACATTCCAATTAAAGAATAGAAAACTGATTTCTGAACAATTCCCTGAAAACTTATCCAACTTGGCTTGAACTCACGAAACAACATTGCACATTGAGTATCGTCTCGATAGGAATCTGTTACACAAAACTTATTTTCGTGGTTTAGAGTTTCGAAAATTTCAACCTGCTTTCGTCCGTAGTTGTTTAATTGATGGATCAGCATTTCATCTTCATTCAATCGTAAGTTGAGCGGTATTAAATTTCTCACGTAATTCTCAATGTTACTCGGTTTAAAGTTGAAATCGTTCAGGTAATCTAACGATTTGTTTGCGGTTCCGTCGAATGGAAAACTCTTATGTAAGAAGATGCCTTGAGTGAGATTGAGAAACTCTTGAAGTTCAAGCCATCGTGGAGTAAGAAGAATGTCAGTTATTTCTCTTGATTTCATGAAGTAATCAAGGTAGAAAACTTTTTGATTCTTTCCATACAAACCGGCAAAGTTAACACCCTCATCATCTTTAAGAAAAAGTTCAGACTCGATTGCCTGATGATAAACATCGCTTGTATTTTCAGCTATCAAATTAAAGCTCACATGTAAAAGAAGTGTTTTGTTGTTCTCTTGAAGCTTTTCGACAACTTCATTATAGCTATCAAAGACAGTCTCTGTGTCATTACGGGAGATAACGAGTGCAGTTAACTTATCATGAATGCAATGAGAATCAAAAGGAATCGATTTTATGTTTGCATCATCCAACAAGTGATTCATATCAAGAATTGTTTCAGTCTCATTAAAAATTGTCGTAGATTGACAAAAATGAACGCCATACGACCATGAATCCTTTGGGAGATAATGCGGTAAATGTTTCATTATCTGCTTTTTTACGTCATTATATTCGGGCCCTATAAAGATTCGGATGCGAAATGATGAGCTGTGGTACTGACGAATGATGATAACATTTGAGTGAAGTATTTGCAGTTCTGCTGGGCCATCAATCGATTCAAATTTCACTGCATGATAATGTTTGTGTTCACGATCTGAAACAGAAAACGGAAGATTCATGAGTTCGATATTCATTCATTGTTCGTATTTCCCAATTGTCAACATTGTTCTTCTATCTACCGAATGCAATAACATATGGAACAACTGACGAGAATTCGTTGTTGATTAGAAGCTTGTGACCTTCTTTCAAATGCAATTCATCGAATCCCATCAGTTCCATGCTGTTTAGAAAAAAACTCCATTCGAAATAGTTTTCGCTTGCTATCAATGCTCCACGGGCGGTACTGAATATTGTTTTATTATCAAGTTTCCGCTTAACTTCAACGAACATTTCAGGTGAAAACACTTTGAACATGTATTCAGCTTCTGACGGAAGCTCCTTAAATTCTCTTTCTCTGGAAACAATATCCGGATTCCATAGCAAAACAGATAAAGAATCATCGCTCATTTCTTGAATATCCAATTTCATTCGTTTAAAAGCTTTTGTCTTCAATGGCGAAACTATTTTCGTTGGTAGAAAAAATTCCTCTGACGTTTCACTTGCGCTTTGAACAATATATTGATACTTTGATGGTAAAAAGTGATAACATCCGGTCTTTAGATTAAAGCAACATGAATATTCCATGCACTCTGATTCATTTATATCCTGCAAATAGAAAGCAAAACGTTGATTGGATTTAGAGATGAAATTGGCTTTGTATGTAGTCACTTCTTTAAAAAGCGAATGTTCAAATTATTGACAATGGTTTTAATTGTAGATTATCAAGTGAGTGTTAGAAAATTAACACGAGTGTAGGTCAGCGACAGAAGTTTCAATTTATTCATTCTGACTTTGAATTTGAACAAATTTCCAGGTTTATTCCTTAAATAGCCGGAAGCTTCAGGAAATTCTCGATCAAGTTTAACTCAAATTATTTACTTTAAAATGTTTTGATTGAAGCACACAAATATTAATCAAAGACTTTTGTTTTCCAGATTTTGCTTTAAAACAATTTCCGTCTAAGCAGTTCACGTAATTTTGCAAATTAAGCAGAAAAAGCTATTGAAAGAAAATTAAGTATCGGAAGAAAGAAATGAAAGCTTTACCTTAGAACCACAAGGGATTTGATAGATGGGATAATGGCTGCAAATGCCAGAATCATCGATGTGATATTCTGTAATGTCTGTTGAGTAGAAATAAAAGTAAATGACGATTGGAAGAATCGTACAAAAGATGCTGAGCGCGAGAAGAATCCTCAATGTACGATTTAATAGAATCACATGAATTATTGATGGCTCTGAAAGCAGAAATTTTCTTAGATGAACATTGAACAAGATAAATGCTGTGAAAATCAGTTAAGCAGGAAACAGACAATGACTTCGAAGATATATTAGGGCATCCGATTCAACTCACTCTTAGCATCCTCCATTTGACGGAAGTTAAAGTTTTCTTTTTTCACTAAATTTTCGTTTTTATCCGATGTCGTTTCAATCATATTTTCAACTTCAAATCCATTCACATTGAAAGGTTTACAACAATTGATGTTTGCCTTTTTTTTCACAAATCTTTTTTCTTCTGTTTTCAAATAAAATGTTGAAAATTTTCTGTTGTTCAAAACTAATTGAATTATGGAATTAAACGAGCTTAGCAAACAAGTGTATATAACATCATGTAGGAACAATTGAAAGCAATTTGTTGGGGAAAAAGTTATCGTTTCTAGGGCCTTTTGTTGTCGTTACAAATTCTGTTTCAAGCTTGTTGGCGCATGAGATAAGATAAAAAAAGTAGAATCAAAAGTTATCTATCTAAAAAAAACAAAATTCTCGTCAATGTTCACTTTTGTACTAGCAGTGAAACGGCGTTTTCTTGTTCATTGTTCGTGTTTCCTCGTAAATAAGTTTCATTAGGGCATATGAAAGAATTTAAAATTGGTTCGAAGTGAAATGATGTCACCAGAAAAGAATTTCAAGAAGAAAATTTAAACTTCTCACCTTTTCAAGAAGAAGAATTTGTGACATAACTGACCAACTGCTCCAAATGCGCAAAACACTCATCAACCAAAAAGCTGAAAATCTCTCGAAAATTGCTCTTGAAAAACTTCACTCTAAAAACTCTCACAAAGCTCATTACGTAATTTTTCATTCTTTACATTTTCTTTTTTTATCCTCCCCTCATCACCATCTTTGCGAGTAATTTTCATTACAATTTACTCTGAAAACACAATTAATCATACGCAACGAAGTACGAGCGTAATGAAACTCTCATAAGAATTTATTTTGAATATTTTTTTTTATTTTCTTTTTTTTTTATGTCTTAATAATGAAATCATGATTATAACAAATAATTTTTTTATTATGATATAATTCATTAAATTACATAAGTTAAAGTCATTTTAAGACTGGAACTAGATTTTCAAGGAAAGTTGGTTTCTTTTTGTATAAAATGTAAATAATTTCACTTTCATAATCCCATATTAGATATCTACAATCATCGATGAATATGTGTTTCACAGTAATTTCATTCATTTTCATCATTTCTTCATTTTTTTTTGAAAACTATTTTTTTAATTAGATATTAAAAATGTGTAGGTATTTTTTATCATTTTCATTGTTGTAAAATGTTCATGTTTTTGGTTGTGCAATCGAATTTATTTTCATAGTTTTTTCTTAATTTCTTTTTAGTTATTAAATATAAATTTAAATAATTTTAATTCCACTTTTCATTATGGTATAATAAACATACTGTGTGTAACTTGTGTGTGTATGTGTGTTGTTTTTAAACTTTAAAGAACAAATTAATTACTATAAAAAAGTTCAATTACTTTTACTTTAATAACACACGAGATGTAAGTAATATTGTATGTAGTTTGTGTGGATTGTTTGGTTTCTCTTTTCAATTGTTTAATAATTTATTAACCTTCGTTTTTAATTTGATACTTTGCAGCATTCTAACTGCGACTAAAATTATTTTTTTTGTTTTTCCTTTGAATATTTAAAACATTATATTCCTCCATCTCCAGAACCAGAACGAATATTCCACATCCACATCCTGATCTGTTGAATTTTTCAAGACTTTTTCGCACCGCATACAGCACATTTAGTTGCTGGAGATAATTGCGACCATTTCAATATTATGTTTTAATAGACCAATATATTTTGATTAATTTTAAATTTTATTGTTTTTTATTATTTTAAATTGTTAATTTTCATATTCTTTATTGCCACCGAAATCTCTGATAGTCATTCGGTCGGTCGGTGAATGCATGCGATTTTCGTTTACCAGTTTCTACATCACATACAGCTTTCTGTATTCCCCTCCCAACAAAATTATCTCGACATCATACCGACCAATGCTTATTTCCCTTGAAGTTGAAAATCTTGGAGTTTATAAATATCTGTTTCAATGAAATTGAATAAAGTAATAATGAGATTAAAAATCGTTTAAAACAGTTTTTGGCAATTGTTTTAAAAGACTCACATGAGACGGGTACGAATGGTTGTTGCATATGCATGAGCTGTTGATAATTGGTTGCACTAGGTTGGTAAACTGGAATGCCCGATTTATCTGCTGCGGACCTTTTATAAGGCACCATGCCAGGGATCTGAGAAGATTATTTCAATTAAAATGAATAATTCTCTCAAGATCGCAGCTGCTTTTTATACTTACAAAATTTTCATAATATATCGATCCAATGGTTTTCATATCCATCTGTAAGCGTGAAGAAGAAAGAGAAGAAAAAAATTAGCATTCCAATGGACTTTAGTAGACAATCATTTTAATTAAAGATTTGAGAACTTAAGAAAATGAAGGAAAGTTGAAATTATGCAATTTTATGTTGATGTAACTCTTATGTTTAAAAGCAGAGAAGAAATTGGAAAGTGAACAACATGGTGGAAAAGGAAATTTTTAAACAAAATGGATAAAAAATAAATCGAGTATTTATGATGACAAATTATAAATTGATATGTCCGAAATCATTTAATTTAAAAATTAGAAGGAATGATTTATGTTGAAATAGTTTTATGATTAATTTTCTTATGATTGTCTTCTGTGAAATTTTTAAAATTTTAAGATTATTAAATAGAGAGAACTTTCTTTGAACATGATTTGTAAATAGTTGAAAGGTTTTGAGAAATTTAACCTTCTGCTCATATTTTCCGAACAGAAAAGTTCTCTGTATATTAATATAATTAATAAAATCTTCCAAATTCCATTCAATGAAACATAAATGAGAAAAGTTTCCTTATGGTAGACGGTTCTGAGTTAATAGTGAGTTGATATTTATGTTTTATTCTATCCACAGCTATAAATGTGTTCAATAAGATTATTTTCCATTTTTTGATAAAAAGATTCATGAACCATGAATTGACTTTTGACTTATAGAAAACCGAGGAATATTCCAAGCATAAAGAGTCAAGCTCACAACAGTTACAGAAAATCTGATACTCTGACATTTCTATGAGCGACCATCACGTCTGCGGCACGAGTCTGAGTTCATGTTTTATGCGCATAATTTTATCTCATTTCATTTAAACCGAACGCTCCCAGTCAACATAAAAAAACGTAGTCTTAGGACGAAGTTCAGTGGTGCGTATATGAAATGAAATAATATTTAGAAACAAATATCTTTTCGTTAAAAATGTTGAAATGCTCCCGGCATAGTACCCGCTTTGTGCATTGAGATTGAGTTGAAAATAATTGATGTCGTGCTTAGTGAATATTTAGCATATTGCATAAAATTATGCAAATTCTTCTCTCTCACTCTACAGAGGCCCATTGTATTCCCATATTTCAGACTCATAATTAGATTAAATTTATGCAGTAATTTGCTGACATTCTCAAGCAAGTTTTCCCTAAGTGAATTTAAAGTGATGGTACTGATGATATTTAAAGCATCACCGGTCATGAAATGGTGAAGATTTGATTTATGCAATTATTCATATTTTTATTCTATTCTGATAATTCCGTAAATTCAAAAGTAAAGTGAATGAAAGTTTTGCTGTGTGGATATGTACATAAATTGTTTAATTTTGAATACTTGATAGCTTGTCTACTTTGTCAATCTTAAAGTAACGTGCAAATCGTACAAAGTTTGTTGATTAATCCACTCATCTAAGTTCATAGTTAACTACACTAGGAATTTTATGCGTCAATTTCTTTAATCTAATCAAATTAAAATTGAAAATAGAACTTTTTACGATAGAAACACAAAATAAAAATGTTAATATGCCGCATTTCATGCAAATAAAAACAAGGTTAATGAGAGTGGAGACGAGAGTATCGCATATACCGAAAATAAATTTGTTGAGAATTAATGAATAACACAAACACGAAAGAAAAATAAATGAAATGATCAAACATACCCAATTTAATGAATTAAATTTATATGTATATGAATATTAACGTGGGGATAGAAGAAAAAAATCAATAAAGTGGAAAATTTTCTTCATTTTCTTTCTTAGTCCCACTTGTAGCATGTCTATCAGTAAGATTAACTTTTCAATGTTTTTTTCATTTATTTATTTGTAGAAACTGGATCAACATTAACATTTTTAGACAAACAGCAGCTTTAGCGATAGGAAGCGAAGCGAAGTTTGAAGCAAAGCGATTTGTAGAAGCAGAAGGGCTTGATTGATTACACGAAAACCTACAATGAAAATCGCACTACCCACAATTTTCCTCCAATTCCAAATTATGTAATAAAAAAGAATTTTCATTCACTTTCTTTTGTACGTAAAGAGTTTAACATCAAACTTGTTGAAATATTACAAAATGATGAATTAAACAGTATAACAAATATTTCTAAACATTAAAAGATCATACAAACAAAGATATCTATTCAAGTCAAGAGCTTAAAATATGTAATTAACTCTGAAATCAGATAACGTATTGAGAGTGACAAACTGTTTGTCATGACGTAAGTTCGTTCGAGCACACATTCCAATTAAACTTTTATCAGATTTTTTATTTCCGAAATTAGAAAACTTTTCTTATTGCACTCATAAATTATGATGTAACTTTCGATTGAAACTGAAAACTGCAAATTGATATAAAAATCATAATCATCATGAAAACGATAAAAGTTGAAAAAGAATTTTGATGGAAATGCTTAAGAACGTAAAAAGGGAAAAAGGAAAAGAATTTTTGCTGGTTGAAGGAGGACTTGGAAATGGTAAAAGATAGAGAGCGATATGATGAGATTTGCAACAATTCAACCTCTGAATTTTTCACATTTCGATCTAATTATTATCTTATTCTTAAGAGGTTAAACTGTAAGACGAATAACTTGAAAATGCAGAATTTTTGATGCCAATTTTAATAAAAATTTTATATTCAAACTTTTGGAAAACTTTTCTGCATTTATTTTTATTCATTCAATAGAAGAAGAGTTATGAGAAAAATATTTTAGAAACAAAAAAGTTTAACTGAGATTGGTTGAGTAGTTTGATGGTTGTTTTGGATTTTGTAAAGATAACTATTACCGCGCGTGATTGAGCAGCCTTTATTTGAGCCTGAAGGTGTAAAGGAGGATGAAAATAGCGACAGGGTGAACGAGTGCATCTACCCTTCACGGCATCCATGCAAACAGTTACGGAGCCATCGTCGAGTTGTGTCACACCATCTTTCGGATGAGCGAAACGGCACTCAGATTCAGCTCGTTTACAGGCACCCCGACTAAATTCGCGACAAACCTTAAATAATTACAGTTCATAGTTTTCTTTTTTTGTTCTTTTTTTCTTACTAATTAGTAAGCATAAACTTTTTCCATCGTCAAAAACATGAAAAAGCTTTTTGCTTTCAGTTTATTGGATAAGTAAAGAGAAAAGAAAGCAAAAATAAAATAGAAAGTTTCTGTAGTCAGCTTAATAAAACTGAATCCATATTTAGCATGAGTTTTCTTAGTTAAAGCAATAAAAGAAAAGAATTAGAAGCGCTTGGAAATATGCGGCAGCCATTCAACGAGTCGTTATGTAGCTCAATTATTGAGCTACGCTGAGAAATTTGCTTTGCAAGAAAATTTCCATCATTTTTTTTATATAGAAAAGAATAATTAAGCATAAACATGATAAAAGAAAAAAGGTTGCTTTTATTACGAAAAAAATTGTCGTTTCTTTAAGCAGCAGAAGGAGCATCAAAGTGATTAAGCGAACATTACAGTAATAAATATACGAAGGCAGATTATTTAATAAAAGAAAAATAAAATGAAGATGTTAGCATAATTATAAACTTTCATCTTTCCGTCAAATCAAAATAAGAAATTATTTAGTTAAATTATAATTTGAAAATATCACATCAACAAGTGCAGAAGAAAGAAGCAAGAAATTTTCTCCTACAAGAGGAGAAACTTTCCTAATTGCATTTAGAAAGCGCATTAAGCATGTTGCACAAAGTTTTCTTTGATGTTGGAGCTTTTATCTTTCGTCCTCCAAAAGCTCTTCTTTTTATGAATAAAAATGATGCTTAAGCCTTTAATGTGTAAACTTCTTCGTTTTTTTATTTGCATTCAACTTTTAATACTTTCATTTCCTAGCTTATTTCAAGGATTTAAAAGTTTGTTCTTCAATCATGCAATTATAATCCTTAAAAATTTTATATTCTTGTGATGAAAGAAAACTTCTCGTCTGCTTAAAACGTCAAGAAAAGATAGAAAAGTTTTAAAAATTGAATGATCATTAAATTTATTTTATTTAATTGAAATGTGTGTCAAATCATCGTTTTCTTTTTCTTTAAATTTAATCGATAAAGTTAAATTTTAGTAAGTTAGTCATCGACTTTCTACTTTTTTTCCTTATATTGAATCACCAACTCCGTTGAAGCGAACTAAAATGGGATTACTTTTGCCATTAAGTTCCTGATTTATTTTCGCTTCGATTCAAACAAGAAAGACAATCATTTATTTTATATTTTTCTCTATTTTCCTTCGATTTCTTCACGATTTCCTAAATTTATTACTTTTATGAGACAATCGTGCGCAAAAAGCAGATATTTTATTATTCAAAATAAATTATTTGTTTGAGATGCATTTAAAAAGAGTTGTGTACATACAGTAAGACAATATTTTGTATAATATATAAATATTTATAAAAATAGATCGAAAACATAAAAGCTGTTAAAAGTGTCTCATTCTTCTGAAATCATGAATAACAAAACAGAATGAAATAAAGGGAAGAAAAAGCCTTTCATCACAAAAGGGAACAGAAATATTGTGTTGTTGGTTATCAATAATGAAATCAGATATTAAATTGCGATTTTTCCGAATATCGATAAATTATTGACGTGGAAAATAATTGCTTTCTCGTCATCAACTCTCAAATTAGGGATGCAGTAAAGGGAGGTGTAAGGATAATATTGTATGTAAACAGTGGAAAGAGAGCACAATAAACTGCAATAATTTAACGACGAAAGCAATCATAAAACAATTTTTATTGAGGTAAAAAAAATTTGAAAAAAATATGAAAGAAAATTGAATAATTCGTTCCATGAAAAGAAAAGTTGAATAAAATATGATGTGGGTGGTGTTGTAAATCAAATGGAAAGAGAAGTAACGTTTTAAATTTATGAAACATAAGTGAACTCACCTCAATCCGATCGGACCGTGGAAGTTTCTGTTGTTGGGGCATGGGTACAGGTTGTGGAACACATTGCGTCATTTGTGGTGAGACTGTGGCCGTAGCTGTTGATGGATCGGGCCCTAATATTGTAGGTACTAATTGTCCAGGAGCAAAATATGGATTGTAAGGATTACTAGCAGGTACACCAGCTATATAAGCGTTTGCAGCCTTATTGTTGATAATAAAAGTTTTTGTTTTTCAAAAGGAAGACAAAAATAAACAAAGGAAAAGTTTTAACAATTCGAAACATAAGTTTTTATTGATGCGTGAAAAATCATAAAACATGAAGGCAAAGGAAGAATGCTTTTGTTCATCGAGAAGGCAGATGAAGAGAGAATTATCTAAATGCTAAATCATAAGCTTCTTTCATTTACTTGCTTTTCTGATTTAAATAAATTTGTAATCTTTAAGAATTTGATCTTCTAAATATTCATGAATAAGTATGAAAGTCGTGCTTTTGGAAGGTTTTTATGAATTATTTCAGGAAAAAAAGAAGAAAGATTCTCGAGAACCTTCAGTTAAACTCAAGTTTCAATGGAAAATATGATGCTAATGATGCAATGAAGATCCCTTAATTTTAATATTATTAATACCATTCACCCTTCATTACACCAATTTTCTCGATGTTGAACAAATACATTGTTGAAATAGAAACAAATTGAATGTAAAAGCGTTTTAAAGATAACATCAAATGAAATGCTTTTTTGATTTGGTGCCAGCAGAAAAAAGCTTTTTAAAGTTCGAATGTAAAAATGAGCAATTTTTAAGTTGATAGATATCGAAGCTATCAAAAAATATTGCCTCAACTTTACATTTAATCGAATTTTATATGCGCGGCGCTTTTTTATGGCAAATTGTAACGAAAATTTGTGTAGCGTTTTGCGAGTTATTATACAAATACATACACGGCGATGGCAGCGAAGAAGATCTGGTGGAAGGAGGAAAACTTACCATCGGCTGTAGCTGACTTGTAATAATTGGTTGTCCATTTGGTGCCATGCCCATTTGTTGCATCAACGCATTTTTTAATGCTAAATGATTGCGACCATTTATCAATAATTGATCTTTTAGGTGTTGTGGCGGATGAAAGTATTTACATGGAGGCTTTTCACGATTGCATCGTCCCTGAAAATGTCAATAAAATGAACTCTTTATGTCATTTATTTATAGCTTAAGAAGTGCGGAAGTCAATTCATCAAATGATTATTCAAAACGAGGTATCGTAATGAAGTCTTATTCTCTAAGTGAGATAAAGGGGATAATTATCTCGTACGACGAACATGTCATCAATCATAATCTGAATGAATGTTCGTCGTGATTTTGACAGAGAACGATTAAGCTTAAATTAAATGCGTCTGTCGACTTCAACAATCCCGAAACGGAAGCAACTCATTAAAGTATTAATTTATAGTCTGTTTATTTTAAGCTCTTCTCATGCCATCATCAGTTCTGACAAGAATTTTAGCCTCTTCAAGATCATAATATTGAATAACACAATAAAAAAAAGAAACAAGAGAAAGACTGTTTAAGAGATATAATAAGTGACTTCTTAATTATGCATCGTAATTTCACGGATTGTGAAAATTTCCTCTCCACTCAACGAAAGATGTAAAGCTCATTAAAATTATTAAAGCTCTTATTTCAGACAAAAATTAATTAAATTCTTAAACGGGAAAGCGAAGAAAAACTTTCAGTTCATATTTTCCTCTACATTTTTTTAATGTTTAGAGGTGTGGAAAAATGAGAAGGAAAAAAATCGTGAAGATAACAAGCTTCAAGTTTCGCATAAGTACAAACAAACTGTTTCTCCCCTTGTTTTACACACTTCACTCTTTTAGCAGCTTTCAGGAAAGTTTTTATGAGTTTTTGTTGTTCTTCTGTGGTGCCGTGCTGTTAAATTGCATACATATAATTATGAATCTCATTCATACGACGATTAAAACTGTTGTTATGAATGCACATACGCTTCTTTCCTTTTCTCCTTTTTATTTTTAACTCAGACTTTCGAGAACAAAAATTATATTACCCTCTAACCAGTTAGTTATAAAAACATATTTTTACGGTTAAAACAATTAAGTTTCCTTTCTGCACGCTTGAAGAGAATAATGATACATATTTTTAACCCTCTACACCGTCTTTGTCTGCCTTCGGGCTCTTCGAATGTCAGGTGATGTCGCTGACAGATTTAAATCAACATTTGGAATATCACAATGAATTTTTATCATTCTGGTTTGTAAGTAGAGAAGTTTTCAATGAAAGATTTACGTGAAATGCTTAAACGTCTGAACAACATTAATCTTATTTGTTTTGAGGTTACAGTAGGCTTTAGTCTTGATTATAATCACTAGTATGTGGTGACCCTTCTGCTTGTCAAAAAAACATGTTAACTCATTCGAAAGAAAATATTTCATTTGTCAGATTACTCGAATATTTAATCTTTAACGTAGCAATTCTTGACTATGCTGAACACAGATTTGGATGTTTATAATCGTTATAAACAGTTTATTATATGTATGCTTAGCAAATAAACTTTACATGGTATATAGAAATAGACTCGTTGGAGCCGCATGACCGCAATAAAATTGCAACAAACCATAAATATAGTTTCACTCAGATTATATGTATGCCTACCAACAACTCCGCTTTGATAGCGTTTTCTTTTTCCTCTTGTTTGTGTGCTTGTTAGTGAATTAGTTTAAACTCTACCCATTCTCAAAAGGAAGAACTTTATTAATGAAATTAATAACTCAGCCTACAGATTGGAAATAGGAAAATTATAATTCAATTAAAATGAAACCGTATGAGTTTGGAAAATATTTGGGAAAGCGAATGCTGAAGATTGACATTAAATAATCTAAAAATAATTTCTGATATTCTAAGAATAAATGACATCGAAGGAATGAAAATTTTATTTGTCATTTTATTAAAATTCTTTCGTTCTTTCTTTCTATTTTGATCTACATATTTAAGTGATTACAGCATGTAATTCAATGTCCTTTTGTCCATTGTGCGCTTGCGTTAATGGTCGTTTTCAAGGTATTCACTCACACATGTGTGCTTTCGCTTCAATACAAATGAACGGCAATGTTTTTGGGGGAGAAAGGAAAATCATGAGATTTATTGCGAAACGTGTAATTTTCACTCTGACTTTATTATGCTTTCTCCGCTCGTAAGTTCAATAACTGCACAGGGCACACCAAGAAGCATTGCACAACAATGAACTCGTTTTCGTATATTTGTTTTATTTTTTTGCCAATTAATTATGTAATGCAATAGAGCAGGTGGTGAAGGGAAGAATTAAAATCTGTTTTCGGGTATTGTAAAAATTGTAATTTATCTATTGCCATTGTTTCTTACTTTGAATTCGAATTCAGAATGTTTCTTTGTCTGAATTTAATGATGAAAAAAAATTCGATAAAAGAATTTCAAATGTTTCAACATTAAAATAACTTTCAAGTCGATGAAGTTTCAATGTAACCATCGATTGCTTTGTTTGTTTCATTATTCAAACAGCCGGTTGATGAAGTTTGTCTCAAATACGAATACATAACATGTCTCATATTTTTCTTGGATCAACACTGAAAAGAAAACTGGGAGAGTTTTTCTACGAGTTTTGCAGGTTTTCTCATCTTGATGAGGAGTGATTTTCCATATAAACATCATAACGGAGGAAAATAAATTATATGGCATTTTTCTTCCTTTTTCTTCCAAGCTTTCTTCACCAAAAAGTAGAATTTTCTTCCTTCCTTTCTCGTATTTTTTTAAAAAAATTATATTATGCGGAGCACGTTCTCGCCTTTCTTCAGTTTCCAGTCTAAATATGTAGCAAAACTACAATAATATTCATATGAAAGCAGAAACGGAGCGAATCTATGTATATTATCATGTGCGTTTTATGTTGGGGTAGCAATGAGAAAGCAAGAAAAAAAGCCGGAAAGAAGGCGTTTTGCGGGGGAGTGTGAGATGGTTGAAACATGAAAAGAAAAGACAGATAGCTGTCGAGAGTTTTTCTTTCTTTTCTTGTTGTCGTTTTATAGCTGTTCAAGACCGCTAGCATATCACTCGATGCTGTTTTCTTGAAGGGGTTGAAAACAAGAAATTTTCAACCTTTATCAGCTATTTTTAACTTTTATTGTAATAAAAATTTTATAGACAAATTGAGTTCAAGAACGATTGTTTGATAATATTATTTAGGGAAACGAAAATAAGATAAATAAAACTCACCTTAATGCTGTCATAACAAGCCGTGACTCGCCCGTTTTGTACTTCAACATTTGCCGGTGGATGGGCAAACTTGCATTCAGTATCCGGACGTGAACACTTATTTCGTTGAAACTCGCGGCAAACTTCCAATTGGAGCCATCTCGAATCCTTTCCATTTATTAAGCTGTTCATATTAACCATTGTAGCCATGGCTTATTAATATTTCGTTTTTTGTTTGTTTTGCGTTTCAATGTTCGGCACAGTAACAAAGCGTTTCTACTTTGTTTTTCTCTCTCTCGTTTGTAATTCTTTAATGATAATTAATTCGAATTTCACCCACAGACTCGAAAGGTATAAGTCGAAAATGTGTTAATTTTATCCAAATTTATTATGATTAAATTATAGGATATTTTAATTAAATTATGTCGCTACTGTTTTCTCTGATTACATAAAAAATTTTCACTTTCCTATTTTTCAATTATCACACTGGTAATTAATTCTGCTTTCTTACTAATCTATTTTTTTTCTTTCTGATCCGTTTCTTTATCACAAAACTCACTTAAGAAAAGTTTTTTTCTAATTTTTTTTCTTTTGCTTTGTGAATCGATTACTAGAAGACGTTCTTTTTTTCTTAGTTGAAGAAAGATTGTCTGCTAAATGTCAAGGAAAATATATTCAATTTCGTCTCTATGTTCACATTGTTTATTTGTGCCACACGATTAAAGCAAAAAGGCAGAAACTTTTCTTTCCTTGTTTGCTTCTTCTTCGTTTCTCGATTTTATTAAAAACTTTTTTCCTTCTGCACGATATGAAAAGTTTATTTGCCCTTTTTTTCCTTCGTCGTTTGCCTTGTTTTGTGTGTTGTAATCGAATATGTCAGAAGCGCGTCCTCGCTCTCTACTGTTTTTCGATAAAAATATTCAATTAATTTTTATTATGGAGACGTTGAGAAAATTTAGTGTCGTTTCTGTGGTATTTGTTGTGTGTTATTCTCAATCCTAAACCCGGCATTCACATGAACACATAGAATTTAGATGTTTTGTAAGATACTTTCACGTCCTTGTGAATGAATTTCGATGTGCAAAATCACAACTTTGTTGTCTTCTCCTTAACTTGTTTTTATTTTATTTTATTTTTTGCCTTTTTTTAGCTCAGGGTCAATCGTTTCGGAAAATTTTCTCCTTTTCCTTCGTTGCCGCTTTTTATGTTATACTTTCGTTACTTCTTTTTTGCTTTTCTTTAGCTCTACTGTGGTGCCGGATAGCTATAAATAAAGATAAAGAAAATGCCGTAAAGAAAAGTGATAAAAATAAAAGTATACCTAAACGATAAAATGGAAAAAGTTGTTTTGGATATTTCTTTTGGACGTTAAAAAAGTTTTTTTGTGTGTCCATTCTAGCGTTATGTAACTTCTTCCATTTGCCACTTCTTTTACCATAATTTATATTCTTAACGCGAAACAAACTTTCCATTTAAGAGAATTAGTGAGAAAAAGTCATAATTTATACTCACAATTGTTTTCCGCCAATAATAATCAGTTATGTCAAGCGTTAAAAAAGGGAAAAGATTGCGATTTTCAGAAAAAATTCACTTTCTGATATCGCTCGTCACTTGGATAAGGAAAATAGTTCCAAATATTGACTGTTTGAATTTTCTTTTTTTCTTTTCAAGAAGGAGTAAAAAATTAATCTGAAATGATGTAAGGTTGAAGCAGGACTGAAAATATATCGCACGTCCCGTTGTATTATTCCTTTCATTATTTTCGAAGCGAAATATTTTTTCTGCAACGTGAACAACGTGCACGAATTTCCTTTATTCTCATTTATCTCTCATAATTTTCCTTTTTCTCTCTCATGCACTAACACTACGACAAGATAATTGAGAACGAAATTTTCTCAAAAACGACGAGAGAAGGACGAAAAATATTTGGAAAATATTTCGGAAAATGTAAAGAAAAATGAGAAAAGGATAAAGTAAGATGAGTCGAGTTCCGCATAAGTAGAAGAATAATAAGAAGTGAGAATTGAGTTTTATAGAGTTCGGGAGCATGAGAGGTTAAATGAGAGCTTCCCGGCTGAGGGTAACTTGTCTCCACTTCCTCGGTTGTGTGAAAATGTTCGGCACCAAAAAAGGGATAAATTGAAGCCGGAAAAAGTTCAAGTAAGAAGAAAAATCACTTCTGAAAAGGAAACATGATGGCGATCATTTGTGAGCTGCCGACTCAAACACGAACTATTGGCAATTTTATTCGGCATTAATCTTTTTCACGTTGCTGATAATGTTCACGCTTTTGATTATTTTTGACAAATGAGCTGACATTATGATCTTTCGTTTCCGCAACACAACAAAGTGACGAAACCAAACACTGTTAACAACACCCCACAAGTAACGGCGTAAAATAACGAAACGGTAAACATCATCTCATTGCCTAATTATATAACAATTAATCATTTTAATAGCATTTGAATACAGACGATTACATGCAGTCAATGACCGTGACATGAAAGTGAGTCAAGTGAAAATTCTTTCGCACCAGAAAGTCTTGGCATTTTGTCTGAGAATATTTAGAGATTCCTCCATAATTTCGACTAGACGCTTCTTCCCTTCTCTCCTTTTATTACATTTCCAAACATTTTCCGACTTAAACATTTAAATGTTTGCTGCCTCGGGAAGTCTATTGAATGTTTACTCATCATTCCGACTTATTTTTTTAAAGGGGGTTTGTGGAACATACTTAAATGTATATTTGTTTAGAAATCCTTTATTTCCCATCCCATATGAATCAAGCAATCATGATGATGTTTTCGTTTGTTGAGATTTATCTTTGAACACATCTGATGTTCAAATGATTCTAAGATAACATTAAATTAAAATGAAGTGAAACAGTTTTTCTTCTTTTCGTCTTTCCAATGTTTTCATAGATAAGTTTTTGTAAATTTTTTATGTTGGTTTCATTTTACGAAGGAGAAAAAATGTATCTCGACTCGCTCCATGATGAGATTAAGAACATGGAATATCGCATAAAAAAAAGAGTCACGTTTACGAATCTTATTCCTTAATTTTATGTAAAGCAACTCACGGCTAACATCATGAAAATCCATAAAAAGAAAAATTATTCAAATTTTCAGGTGAACCGCGGAAAACAAACTTTTATCAGATCCACCACCTTGCTGTGGAAAGCATAATAAGAAGCCTAAAAACTCTTAATGGATGTTTATTAATAAAGATTAATTGAAAGAAATCAGAAAGTTGTGATCAGAATATTTGATCGATTTTCTTCCATTGCCCATCATTTCAACCATTGACACTTTTCCATTTTCCCATTTGTTCATTGGGATTTCCATTTAGGCCTTTTTATCCTCGATATTAATGACAAAGTTTCGATATCACGTACTGCTTTCGACTTACGGTTGAAGGGAGAATGAAGCAAGTTAACAGACACTTTTTTATTAAAAAATATAAAACAACAACATTGAAGCTATGTGTAGCTGTAGCTGTCAAATGGATTTGTAGATAATCGTGATATCTCTTTTTGTTCTACATTCCACATGATGCTTTTAGTATTGTGATAAAGCATTGTGATGTTCTTAAACTAAGTACTTTGGAAATTGAATATACTTTCGAAAGAAGATAATTTGATAGAAAAGATTTGCGAGTTGTAAATTTTCTTTATTTTCTAAAGCTTTTTTGCTCTACAATTAAATTGTTTCTTTAACACAATGACTTAAATTTACATGAAAAGTCTTCATTTATAACAAACGTAAATCATAAGGGAAGTAAACTAAGAAAAGAACGTTCAATATGTGCATAAAATTGTTTGTATTGTTAGAGTAATTGTTTGATGAAAAATTCGTTACCATCCATAAAATTCTATGTGAATAAAAAATTGCTTCACTTGCTGCCATTCTCACAATCTCATAAACTACATACTGGCAGAACTCATATTCCCTGCAGTTTTAAGCACAAAAAATATAAAATTTTCTACTTTTTCATATATTTCTACATATATCTTTCTATTTAGTTAGATACATGTATTTAGCGTCAGAAAAGCAACTGACTGAAACGCTCTGATGTTGATGGAAAGAAAAACTAAATTTTTTATTAAAAATGGAAAGTAGGTAATAAAGAAACGAAAATAAAGAAATAAAAAATGCATCAGCACAGGGGTTGAAATGATGTTGAGAAACTGAAAAATCAACAATATGCTTTCACCTTCGCTTCGAGTCTTATTTACGCTCTTAAACGAGCAAATGTAACGCTTAAACGAGATGAAGGAATATTCCTATTTTTACGAGTGACGAGAAGCATCCAACAAATTTCCAGCAGTAAAAACTTGAGACATTCTGTATTTTATGTTTTAGTATCCGTGCCATCAAGACTCAGTTGAAACTTTTTATTTGCACCTCGATGCGCCTTTTTTACGCCTAAACAACAATAGTTATTCGAAATTTCAAATGAACTTCCTTTTTACAACTTTTGACGAGGAAGAAAATAAAAAATGAGTTTAATGTTTTTAATTTCAAACGTTTTTAATAATTTAAAAGTTTTTTATGTTCTTCTCGCCACAAAATTAACAGGAAAAGTTTAGAGAAACGTGAAAATCTTACCTCCCTAGTTAAATAAATGAAGAGGGTAAGTTAAAGAAGAAATCAGAAGTAAATTTAGCTGTGGTCTAACTTTGAAGCAAGCTGAGTATGCAAACTAGTTTAAAGTAACTTCAAATGCACCACGAAACTTAAACAAAATGAATTTCCTTTCCATTTAAATGCTTCGATGATGATAAAATTGAATCATCATTACTTCTTCATATATTTTATCATCATTTGCATAAAACAACTTTCATAACTTGTTGCTACTGTTCAGGAAACTGACTGAATGAGACAGGCGAGATGCGATAAGAAAGAACAGATAAAATGAAATAATTTGCTTTTGTCATAAAATAACATTATTCAAGACTCAACTTAATCGTTTTAGTTCAGGACGCAAAGCTTTGTTGCCTTTATGTACATACACAAGTTTGTGTGTATGTAAAAGGAAATAAATTTAACTTTTGCCCACATCTCAATTCCCAAAAGAGACCAAATGACACATAGTAGAGCGAGGCCTACAAACATATACCGAAAAGCAGCTTTAAAAGCTCATAGACGGTCGATGTCTAGTGTCGCGTCAGACGGGCGCCTTTCACAATATTTTATACACGCTTGATACGATCGTTCTCACTGTATTATTCTATACAATTTTATTTTCCCATGCGAAAATTTCTTCCGCCTTTCCTCGAGGTAAATACGGCTAATTTGTGCCTTTTCTATTGATGGCGAAGTGTATTAGGGAAAAATATATGTTATCGAGGGAAAAGAAACTACTTATAAGTTATTTCTAGCGACGAATGTCTGACTGTGAACTTTTTATTGTTGAAACTTAGTCTCAACGACTACGTTTGTCAATAGCTTTACTCACATCTATAGCTTAAGTTATTGTATGGTAATGAGGTCATAATAAACATTCATTGATAATTATTTTCGTCAATTCGAAAAAGCTTTCATGTTTATGTAGATGGTTTGAACAGCTATTAATTCGTGTCAACCAATTTTATGTATTCACAATTTGTATAAAATATTTTCAAAATAAATGAGACAGAATTAAAGAGATTTGAAGTGATTGAAACTTGAAAGCTTTAAATAACTTAAACCTGTCTCAGTTTAAAATTACTTCTTACTAATTACATTCATTGAACTGAGTAAAGAATGTTTTATGTAAATTTATGTTGTGTTCAACTCACAAGCAATCATATAAATATTTTCAGATCAATAACAACCTCTATTTGTAGGCTTTGTTTCGTCATCGTCGTTTTAACTTAAACACTAACGGCTCCACTTAACAAAGGCTTTCTTTCAATGCTCAACTTTCTATATTCAATATCATTAACTTCAGCGAGTATTTACTTATCAATCGACACTTCTCAGGAATGTGATTCCTTCTCAAGATTCTTAAGTAAACGGGAAATAAATAAAGCTAAAGAAGGTGATATTATCATAGATAATCCTAGCGAAAATATTTGTACAGAAAAGAATTTACCTTTAACTTTTTTCCCCAACTTTCTTTATTTCTTAGAAATTTTTGCCTCATACATAATCGAAACAAATCAGGGTATGGCAAGATTATGTCGCTTTACGTATTTAGCCTTCTCTTGTAGGAATGTACACAATCGAATCGATGCTAGTAACATCATGTTTCTTATTTAGATCCTTTCACAGATTTTCCTCCTCCGGCCCCATTCAGCCACTTCTTAAGTGTTTTCATATTTCTTGCTTTTCGCTCTTCTCCTTCCACTCGAATGGAAATGTGATGTTTGGATAAGGAAAAGATGGGATTTTCAGTATCAGAAGTGTAATATTTTTCCGCATGAATATGGCTTAAGGAATGGAAAGAAAAGCGAGATTTGATAATATTCTGATACATGATGTTGTTTCAGGTATTTTTATTTTATTTTCCTTATAGAGATTAAGGTTGTTGAAAAGAAAGAGAAAAGGCAGAAATGTAATTAACGAATTAAAAAAGCTCACGAAATATTTATCGCTATCTTAATTTCCCACTAGATTTTCCTACGTTTCCAGAATAGCACGATGTAAATTTACAATCTCATGCTGGCAGTTTTCCAAGACTTCAATTTAATTAGATAAATAAAAAGCGCCTTAAGATAATCTCATTTCTTATTCTATGCGGCGAATGAATAAAGGAATTGATGGTGAATCTTTCGCAAGTGAAACGAATCGAAAGATGAGACGCGACCGAAACGACAGCAAAATTTTTGTTTCTCTTCATTCAGGAATTAACATTTCTTAATTAAGTTTTTACTCTCATCACCTTACTTACGATTTTTTAAACAACACATAAAAGTCGATTACTTACGTCTCGTTGACATCTTTTTGAATGGTATCAAATTTTATGAAAATTGACTTAATTGAGATGAAATCTTGTGCGTGTTTAAGGAGCTGCTCAAGTTTTTGTGGAAAGAAAAAATTTAATGAACAAAAACTTCATACAACTGGAAGCTCTTTTAGTTAGGCAAAGTTTTAAAGGCAGATTTAAATCCAAAGCAAATATTTTTTATCTAAGTTGAGATTGACAATCTTTGATAATCTTCGATCATCTCAAATTTTAAAGGTCAAAGATTGCTTAGGGATCATCAATCCTTAAGAATAAAAAAAAGTCTATTTCGGAATGTTCAAAAACGCTTTAAGCTGCTCATAAAATAACGGAAAAGTTTTATCCTAATAATTTAATTAATTTATATATCGAAGATAATACTTGCGCAACGATGAACCATGTCGTTTAAAAAGAAAATTATACTTGGAACAAATGAAATAAAAGTCAATTTTGTGTAACATCTGGAAGCATCTGCAAACTGAAATCGATATGTTACAATTCAAATTTAAAAAAACATTTCATTTATATTCAAAACTGTTCAGCACGCACGCACATACATATTACAAGATTACCAAAGACTTTTACATGTTTTTCTATATTCCTAAAATGTTTCTTGTGCCTTCCTTTTATGTATACAGCGCATTTTATGGAACATCTTGAGCTTGTGTCATATTGGCTTATGTCGAGAAATTCAATGATTGAAAGCCATTAGTCGATAAGAATTAGAAATAAAAAGCGTGGGTGTCTGACCCAGTATAAATATTTAATGACGCTTAGCAGTTCCATAATTAAAACAAACTGGCGGTGAAACATAAAAATTCATTGGCTTTGTTAGACGTAATTTCGCTTTCCGAACCGACCAAATAAAATCAAAGAGATGGAAACTTTTTCTTCTGATTTTTCCTGTTTTCTTGAGTTTTGTGGCTTCTTAGTATTCACACTAAAGACTCGTCGAAGGATAAAACTTTTCTCTTAACATTATTTTTCTCATTACACTTTTATTTGAATTTGAGATGTCTTAATAATAAAAGAAAAGATGACAATTTTTTTAATTAACGTTTTGTGAGAAACAGCCTGACGACTAGGCCAAAAGCAATGTTAAAACAAGCGGCGAGAAAAATCTGTCATATTGGTTTTATTTCTTTCTTGTTTCTTCGCTTGCCTGACTCATAAAAGTAAAAGTTTGCTTCGTTCGGTTCTCTCACTCTTTGTGGTTCAATTCGAGAATAACTCGAGGACAAGAAGGAAAAATAACTTTGGTTTTATTAAATGAAAATTTCTTAGGGAAGTTATTGGACAGCAAAAATTAAACAAAAGAAAGAATTTTTCAAAGTTTATTGTTTATAAGATCTTTGGTGGCACTTGCTCCTTGCTATAAGAAAAGGAAAGTGTTTCGATAAAATTTTATCACACTGTTGACTTTTAATTTGCCGACATAGGCAGTTATTCGAGAAAATTTTAAAAGGGAAATCAATTGTTGAGCAGATGTAATAAAATGTGAACTTTTAGCTTTGAATATTTTTGACGAACGTTTTTGCCAACAGTTGTTGATTTTTCATGAATTTTAAAAACCACTCACAAACAACAATTGCGTGGGAATGTTCAACAACATATGCAACTTGATCACAAAACTTCAATTATTAATTCAAAAATGTATGTATAAATATATGTTTATACATATTTAATTCGTGTAACTTTTTGCATAAACTTTTGCGAGAATTTATGTCTGTTAAAAATATATTTAAAAACATGAACCTTGGCCAATGCATGCAAATACTTCATCAAGTCTTCACCACTGCGGAAGAGTATGAACAGCAGCAATGGAAGTAGTCGGCAGTAGTCGACCTGAGAACTGAAAATGGAAATGCTTTCCATATAAAATTCATCTGACTGAAGGTGAAAGACAGCAGGATTATAAAAATTCAATTTTTATGAGTTCAGAAGATGATGCTCGACAGGAAGCGTGGAGGATACTTGTATAACAGCTCCATGATTACACATAGAATCACTTTAACTCCTTCACCTTTCCATTTTGCTTCTGTTGTAAATTTCTTTCTTACATGCATAAGAAAAACTTTTTTTCTCTCTTTCCTCAAAGCATCTCGTTCAAGTTGTTCGCTGCTTACAGTCGTAAAAAACATGCTACATAAAATAAACTACGAACAGTACGAGAAAGCAGCAAATCTGCTCGTCGAGCTGGAAGTAAGGGTGAAAATTAAATTAAAAAAATTAAAAATGTATGAATTTCAATCTCCTTACATTGTTGCTGCTTTTTATTTGACTGTGGCATTCTTTAAGGAGAAAACGATTCATATAAGTAGGAAAAGAATGAGTAGACCAGCATCATTCAAGTGTAAACGAGGAGTTAATTGCTATTTTCTCTTCGAATTAAATCAAGAAAAAACTGCCACAAGGCTCGGTTGAAAATTCATTAAAAACTTTTAATTTACTTTTTTTCTCTCATTGACTTGGTTCACATTAGTAAACACAATGGAAGCAAATATTTGATGAAAAAGGAAGAAGATAACTCACAACTCACATCTAGCCATGATTAGAAACATAATCTTTAGGAAAAGAAAGCGAGAAAAGTTACTAATTTTCTTGGGCCACATTTGTTTGTTCTTTAGCATTTATTTACGTTTGCCTTCCGATTCATCGGGCAGCATGAACAGATAAAACTTTTCCAGCTGACTACACTCATCTTGTGTGCTAGCCATATCAACAACAAAATTAATTGACACAAAGAAAATCCATCACGTTCTGTAGATATTGAAGACGTTCGTACTAATTTCTTACCGGAGAAAAGAATTATTGAAAATTAGGAACAATGAATGAAGTTTACTTGCTTTCTCATTCCTAACATTCTTCAAGCTAAAATCACGATTTAATTAACAAAAAAGGGATATCTAATCGATATAGTTTCGTTCACATCATGAACAACTATTGTTTTCAAACTTTGAACTGTAATTGGTCGAACTTATTTCACCTCTTCGAATGGTTGAATTCAGGATTTTGGATATTCAAGCCAAGTCTTTAATTCTCTACAAATGCATGCAGCTTTGAACTAATTTTTTCTCCTATTTGATTGTGAAATAATCAGAAACCTTCTAACAACCTTTTGTTTCACAAAAGTGTGGGAATCAAATGTACTTTTATGAAATTCGAAACTGATGGATCCACCCCCGCAAAATTAAAATATTCTTGTTTGTGAATATGCTGAAAAAATTATTTTTACGAATATTTTTATTGCTTCTTCGTCTAGCTAAAAGAGTGCTCAAATATTATTCAAATCCTTATCTGAAACAGGAAAACTATGACGATAAAACAGCTCAAAGTATCGTTAATGTGAAACCATAAAAACTATTTTTATAGCTCGTTCATAGATCAGCGCCGCCTTGAAGTCCAGACGATACCAAGTGAGACGAAATGAGATGTGAAGAGGGCGAGACTTTATAATTATTAAATGATACATTTTATCTAAGTCAGATATTTATTTATGTATCTTCTTCAGAACAGATAAAAATCATGAAAGCATCACGACATCAAAAATTCAACTGCTGATGAGATTAATTTCTTCATTTGAATCATGAATCACTTTATTCTTGCTGATGTGATTTAACAGAGAATTAACTCAGCATGAATTATGAGCAATTACAGCTCTCGAAGAACATTAAATCCACTTTTTCATTAATGAAAAAACTCTTCTTCCAAGTATTGCATGTGTGAGTCAACAGAAAGCGAAAAAAATTCATGTTTTAATCCTTTGAATGCTGACTCATGAGTCATGATTGGGGTAAACAACTTTCTGTCATATGTGAAGCCTTTATGGCGTCTCATTCCCTTTTCAGTTCTCTGACATTTTAATACAATTCCGGCTTTATATCAAAAATTGCTTGTAATTCATTTTTCATATTTTCATTTTTGTAGGAAGGAAAATGTTATGCAAAATCTTCAAAACTCACATCAAGGCGTGCTGTGTAAATAAGACGAGAAACAACATTTTTTATGGCCTCAACACGTGTCTTGTATCATTCGAAATTCATGGTTACACGACATATTAAAAGATTTAGAAAGAAGAAAGGTTGTTCTCTCGTCCCCCACGAATGTGCTTGACATATTGAATTCAGATAAAAATACTTCTTTTTGATCGATGTATAACTGCATGTCATTGCGAAATTTACAACCTTTCTCACTCCCAATCATGCGGCTTTCATTGCGGACCTCAGAAAACACATAAAACATACATCAAAATAATAAAATAGATCTCATGGATAAAGTCATAAAATGCCTTATCGCATGTACTAAGCTTTTTCCTTCTCTCGCTTCGTTTCTGTTCTGTTCTCTTCTTGGCTTTCGTTAATATCAATTATATTTTCGCTTTTTACGCTTCTACGTGCCTTCCACATTAACGTGTTGAATATAATAAACGTAAACGAAAAAAAAGGAAAAACTGTTCACATTTTACTTCTCTCATCCTTCGATCGATGCGTATCTCGCGAGGAATATTTTCAAGGGAAATTGAAATAAAAATCATATAATGATTTATTTAGCAGCTACGTAACAAAATATCTAGAACTGAGGTGGCGTATAAATGTGCATGCTTTATGAGCGGCACACAATTGTATTTCATTTGTGGAATGTCTTAGCTACTGAAATACGAAACGCGCTCTATAAAAAAACCATTTTGTTAATGACATAACATGAATTACTTTTATTATGAACTTCACTTCCATTAGTATATAAAAATCATTTGGTTTGATTGATTCCATTCATTAGGCTTATATTTCCGTAGAGTTCAAGACTCACAGATAAATAACACGACTCTCGAAGTAGTTAATTTGACAAATTTAATATCTCGATTATAATCTCCTTTCATTGTTTATGTCGATCGTTTTAATGATATAAAATATTATCCTTATTTATTTAGGCATTGTGCCCATACGTACAAAATGATTTAGATGGGATTAGTTGAGACGTTTCTTTGGGTAACACAACAAGAACTTCTAATCAAATTAATGAACGTCACAACCGACCACTAAATCAATTTGGAGGAAAGCAAAAGTAAGTTTGAAAATCCAACATTCTTTAATGGATTGTACAAAATACAAAAAATTCTCAAAAAAAATGTAAATATTTCATGTCACGATTTGAGTTGTTTTAATGATAAAAGAAATGTTCAAAAGTCAGCCATTTCAAACATATTCAATAAATCTTTTCAACTTACAAGGATTTTTATAAAGAAAACTTTTGTCAATTCTCCTTGAAAATTTATTTTATTTATCTACGTTTAACTTTCTTTTTTTCTGACGATAACTTTTCTGTTTATAATTTTCAAAGCATTTTCCGTCCTTTCCGTCAATGCTAGAGCTAAACGTAATGTTACAAGTACATTTGCTTTAAGCAGCAGAAGCTTCATAATACAAAAAAAGGAAAAGAATTTTAGGATCTATGTATAATAAAGCCTTTATGCATTTGTCTATCAACATGAACAATTTTGTTGTTTGTTATTTCCTTGTCCTAAAACTTTTGTGTAAGTGTGCATGGCTGGTTTAATACTCGTCATACTAGGTTTTTGCACGATATTTTGACGTAAAATAAAACATAAATTTTTCATACCATATTTGTTTCGTTAAGTAATTTTTTATGTTTCCTACCAAGTTTATGATTCGTCGTTCCATCGACTCCAATATGACTCAAATTTCTCTTTGACTTTACTGTTTATAACTACATTAATCCACTTCTGAAACATCGTCCATCGAGTTGAGAAATATCTTTGGAAAATGTTTTTTAATAACTTGTATGTAATCTACAGATTAATTAACAATTTTATTTTATTTGAATTACAAGGAACAGCATCGTAAAATTATTATAAATGCATAACCTGCAGTCTTCTTTTTAATTTGCACATAATTTAAGCCCAGAAAGTTGGAAAAGAAAAAAAATCTCGCAGATTTAATAAAAGAAAAATGCTTGCCAAATAAATTGAAGAAGACAGCAAAAACGAGTAAGAGAAACTACATTACTTAAATTAAAATAAAACATTTCCACGCTTCTACCTACTTACATGATGAAAGAAAGAAATTTCTCCTGCTTGGTTTTCAACTGATAAAATATTTGCTTATTATCCCCTAGGAATTAGTCATTTGGTTGTATACATATTTAAACAAATATATTCACACTGAGCGAAGGGGAAAGAACAAGAGACATTATGAAGTAATGCAATGCCTCAATAAAATGATCATATTCTCCTTGTCTTTATTCTTTACATTGTCAGCTTTTCGCCACAAGCAATTTTCTATTCTTTTCTTTCCTTTCTTTTTTTGTTTTCCCACATAACACCGCTGACATTTGACGACAGTCGCAGCAAACAAAGCAACAACAATGACTCCATTTCCTGGTTTGCTTTGTTCTTGTTTTATGTGCAACCAAGGAAAAAACCAACAGCATTAAAATACATAAAATTTGAGCTCGTTTGTTAGGTTTGAATTTCCTTGAGTATTTTAATTCAACGAAAGGTCATGCAATTTTCATACACATAAACAAATGTTGTCTTACCGGAAAAACACTTTTTCCTTTCATTGTTCCACATACATAAGTCGAATTGAGTCGACACAGAAAGGAAAACATTTTTCACTTACATAACTAACTTTTTATTCGTTTTTCATTTTGTAGTTTTCTTTTTGAAGTTTTAGACGAAAACGGAAACATTTCGAAGAGACGAAAAAATTTATTGTTTTGATAATAAAAATTGGAGAATTTCGCAGTAATAAAACGAAGTTAGAAAAACCTTTTATTATCATCAATTTTTAATCAAATTGAAGTTCATTCTTAAAATAATTAAATAAACTATTATTAAGATAAAGAAGCAAGTTCTTAGATAAACGTTATGATATCTTAACATGAAATTTCCGAAACATTAATTGTGAATGAACCCAAGACATTTGATATTATTCTCCTCTGGTCGAGAAGATATTCAAATATTTTCCATCTTTCATTTTTTTATCTTTCTGCTTTCTTATCTCGAACGTACAATATGTAATTTCGATTTCATAACATTTATGAGACTTTATGAGAATGTAGAAAACGAAATCGTGTATGAATATGAGCGGGAAAGAATTTTCTTTCCATTCCATCTCAGTCTTCGTCTTCTACTACAAGAAAAGACCTTTTTTCTGCTTGATAAAAAATTGATCTGCCTCTACACGTAGCTAAAAAGCATAAAATTAAATAGAAGGTCACACAATCATATATACGCATAGCAGCATGGAGAAGCAGAAGGAATAACGGCAGTTACCCCGATACAGCACGTTTGCTACATAAAACTTATAAATATTTAACTCAACCATTCTGCTTTCTCGATTTTTTCTCTTCATCCTCCTTCTTTTCACTTCTTTGCAAAACCGATTTTCCTTTATCGTGCTCGATATACATTCGAACGCTCAAAACGTTTATTTTTATTCTTGGGTGGTAGAAATTACCGCTTCTTGATGGGTCCACCCACAATCTGTGTTCGCAAAAAAAAGTGATCGAAACATTGTTGGTGAAAGATTATGAATTGAAGAGACTGAAGCTTGAATAAGCGATGAAATAATTTCACCCAAATTGTTTTTTTTTTGAAGTTACGGATCAGTGTCGAAGTTTATTTTTTATAAGTTTCGATATTTTTCCATCGTTGTCGTTCTCACGATATCAACTTCAAATGAGTTTCTTTATTATGTAGAAAACCGATAGATACCGAAATTAGATGAATTAACAAAAGTCGTTAAACGAAAACCTCCACCTACGGTGGTTAAGTTGAACTAATCAACTAAAAGACGACAACTTTCATTCATCCACAAAGTAAATAGAGAATCGTGAGGGAAATATTTAATGTTTCCCTTCTTTCAGCTTTCCCATTTAATTAATTCATCGTGAAGCGGAAGTATTTTTCTTGTTTTTCTTTCTTTTCTTTATCTTTACTTCTTGTTCTATTCGGTTCAAAATAAAAAGAAATCAAAATGAAAACTGGCATTGTAGTCTACTAATTCTTAGCGTCATAAAAACATCATCCGATTAAGTTTTGGCTTAATTTTATGTGTTTTGGTTTTACTATATTTTCTTATAACGAACAACAAAACAAAAAACGGCCGCAGAGCCAACAAGCGATAATAAAACTACATCAGCAAACCAAGTCGAAATGAATCCTTTAATCAATGTTTAGCCTCTCATGTTGTCGTTCGTCATACTGATACGCTCGTGGAGCTATCAATCGAGGGATAATATAAATCGTCAGTTTTTTTATGACCTCAATTTCGTACTTGGAGTTGTTGATAGACGCTTTCGTATGACCACATGTTAGATTGTGGACGAGAATTAATTAGTTTGCTTTAATGGGCGATGATGAAGGAGAAGAAGAAATGAACGAAGACGAAAAACTTTCCTAATGAAAGTCTAGGAGAATTACTGAAAATTGTGACAACTATTAAAGTTGAATTAACGACGAAGAAGGAAAAGAAAAAAGAAAGAAATTTGCACAATTTATAATAAAATAGATAACGATGTCTCGACTCGAGAGCTTAATTAGACTGTCCAAAATGTCAGTGAATCAAAAGATTTGGGTGGTGGGGGGATACAAATAGTTTCATAACTTATTGCATCAGTGGAATTTTTATTTCTTCAACTTCTTCCCTGCTTCTTTTTCTTTCATTTCTATATCCGCATTTGTGACTAACGAATGACTCAAATTAAATTACTTTTGTGGGCTCTGAGACTGTAGCTTAAATTACGATAGCTACTCTCGACTCGTGTAGAAAACAAGAGGGGAAGAACTTTATGGTGTTTTTCTGATGGAGATTGGGAATTTAAAAAGCTCGTAAAATGTAATTATAGTGTAAATTCCACTTCAATTTCCGTGTTGCAAAATATATTTTCTCTCGCTTCGCAAGATTAATTTTTGTTGTTGAGTTTCCTCTTTTTTTCCTTTTGTTGTGTTTTGTTTTCCCAATGTTCAACCATATCAATTTTATTCTGTTTTGGCGGATTAATAAATAACAATTTAATAACATATTTTACGAGTTCTTGCTGCTCTCAATTTTATTTCAAAAAGCTACATAAGCATTGGAACAAATAAAAGAAGAGTTATACTTATTTATGACGAAATAGCTCTTAAAAGCAGCAAAAAAATGAAATAAAATTCTTGTAATGTTCTCACACCATAAGACAAAGAAGTTGGTAATGAAAAAGGGTGGAAATTTGAGTGCGATAATTAACGGCACTTCTTAAATGGAATTTTGATTGACTGATGCTTTTCAGTGGGTAAAAAAGAACGTAAATTGAAAGCGTAATTGAATCAACGCACCGCGGGTTCTTTTATTATTGTGATTTCACTGGTTTCACTTAACAAAGTGAAATAAATTCCTTTTAATCTCAGATAATTCCATTTCATTCGCTTAATTTATGCAACCGAAAGAAAACCGAAAAAGGGTAAATGAAGAAAAAAAAGATTATCGACATTTTCGATTACAATTCTAAATTTTTTCACCAGGAAAACCTCACGTGTCGAAGAGTTCGTTTGAACAAATAACATCGTGTAACTTTTCTCCAACCACTCCCATCATCTCTTTAGTCTCAAGTTCTAAACTCAATGCACGGTAAACAAATAAATATTAAAGTAGAAATCGACAGTAATGAAAAAGTTACTCGTTTTACGCTGATCTACAACGAGGGCGTTAAATGTAAAGACATGGAGGGTTATAAAATAGCATGCATCATCTCGTTCTCCCTTTTTTTACTTTATTGTCGTTTGAATGATGCAAACAATTTCTAAGGTGAAAACAGAAAAATTGGATTTCAATCTACGCTCGATTATTTTCATTCCTGCAATCAATGAACACATGAAAGTTAAAAAAATATATAATTTTTAGATATCTTTCAATTCAATTATCAAATGTTTGCAATCAATTCAAGTAACATGCTATTGACGAAAAAAAAACGAAGCACAAATTTTTATTGCATGATTTTAGCTCTCAACATTTATGTGCAGTTATAAGCAGTGAAATATTTAGATGGAGCTCCCACGTTCCTGCTGAAATTACTCGAATTAAATTAAATGTAATGTTAAGTTAAAACGTAATAACAGTGGATATGCCAGCGATAATATTGCTTAATTATATGACAAAGAAAAACGACTGAGTGAGTGCATGCAAAAACAGGTAGCAAGCAGCATGAGGGTATGCTAATTATAAAGAATAGCAAACAACAAAAAACGAAAGGCAAAAATTGCACAATTCGGCTCCAACATATTTTCCTTTTGTCGCCTGTTTGACTGGCGCGGCGCGTGCACTTTCATAATTAAACCGAAGCAATTCTTTTTATTTCGGCGACGGTTCCGCTGTGTACATTATGCAGTTGACAAAACTTTTACATTGCACAACTCGAGGCTAATTCTATGAACAAAATTAATGCAAACACTTATCCTCGTTGTGCACTCAAAATGTCAATTAAACTTTTTCCATAAATCGCCAAATTATCTCCTTAAAATCACATTTAAACGTTTTTCTCTTCTCGTTCGTATTATTTATCTACTCGACTACATTTTAAAGAAGAAAGTGAGATGGAGAGAGGGGAAAAAATAACAAAATTGAAACAACTTCTTGACAAATAAAGTTCTAGTCATAAAACCCTTCTCGATATCAGAGCACAGTTAATGCTCCAAGTGATTTATGAACGATGAAATGGCGTTGTTGTTGTCAACTTTAATCGCCGAAATATCGATACAAATTATTACAACCAACGTTTTGTCATTGTGAATCTACATAATACAGCGATTTTTCGCTTGAATATCAGACGATGACTCGATACGTTACTGAATTCAAATTTACGATGCAATAATAAACACGGAGGCATGTAAAAAAATGTAATAAAAACTAGCGATATATGGTCTTGTTGATGATATATCATAGACATGATACATTTCAGATATGCTTATCGGATGTAACAACAACATTGTTTGAATATTTCTTTATTTACTACGATCATAAAAAGCAGAGAATTTTATCTAAGATTTCTAATGTTTTCCTAATTGGATTTTTTCTGTTTTATATTCTTCTATTTCATTTACTTTTCATCGTCAATTTAAATTCTAAAACTCCACCTAGGAATCAATCTTGTCGAGAATCGATAAATACAAACACATTCAGATAAACGAAGAAGAGAATGTTCTTATTGAATTTCTTGACTTGAATAACAATTAAGCGACTGACCGTCATTGACTAAATGCTTTTATCCCTCCACGACTTCCCATTTATTGCACACAGCAGGCTATCATATCAGCGTTTCGTGCACATGTTGTGCTCTGTTATAAGATGGTCAGAAAAAGGAAAATAAAACGAAAGGAGCTATGGAGCTATTAATTTTGTGCCATAATTCAATAATAACATCATTTCTTTCTCTCTCGTACGTATTTCGCTTTATTTGCTTTCTTTGTATTCAATTGTTATGTGAATGGATCCCCATTTTGTCGGAAAATGGATAACGTTAAGTCGTAATCCATCCATCCCCACATCGCTATCATTAAAAGGTTGGAGTCGGGGATGCAAGTAAAGAAGCATGAAGTCCCAATGTTCACGAAAAGAAAAAGAAAATATAAATAAAATAAGGCAAAGGAATGACAAATGACCTAATTGACTTAAGTCAATAGAAGGAATGTCACAGTTCACATCACCTTTTTCAACCCATCTCTAAGTTGGTGTTACGTGATGATATTCAACTATTTCGGATCGTTCAACACTTCAAAGAATGTTTGGAAGCAACAAAAACATGATAATTCAAATTTCTCATGCTTCATCTCCCCCACTTTTAGCATTTCTATGGGAGTGAATTTAAAACTTTTATTGTTCATTTGCTGCCGATGAGAGCGAGAAAATATTTTCATTTTATGTCTGATTATTCATTTTTCCCTTCTATCTGAACAGGCAGCACAGCAACAGGTTATTCCAGCAGGAGTTTTCCGTGCCATGTTGCGTGCTGTGTCGAATCCTCCTACGTAATTAGAGTAGCGCTCGTTGCCTTCAACTTGGATGTCGAAACCTTAAGATTATTAATAGCGGTCGGAGATTGTGTGTTAAGACATTTATCACAAAACATTTTCCATTCAACAGCTCAATGTCTGCCAACGACAATGATGATTTTTTTTAAGAATACGAAAACGAAGAAGCAAAGAAGAAATTTCCTTCCAAGCGATACAACAATAAACGACAACTCAAGATGAACTGTCATACATGATACAATCAATCTCATCGTCGCTTTTTTTTGTTCAGTTTTCTTCTCGCCCTCCATTTCTCTTAATTTCCTCGGGGTTATTAAGCTCTGTTGTATTTCTTTTATCACATTACTCCTTGTTCGGTTCGTGGGTGGAGGCGTTGAACCAAATTGGATTATTATCCTCTGACATCCTTTTTCTCATTTCTCGTCTTTTTTTTCTCCTTCCCTCCATTCAACGATTGAGAGTGAAAATAAATTTTCAGATTTCTCACTCCTTTCACTTGCTCCATGGAGCGCCACACGCTTTTATTTGTAAGAAAGGTTTTTTGTTCTTTCGTGTGTTGTGCTTTAATCAAATTATGTTTTGATTGTCACTTTGCAGTGGGAATATGTTATTAAAGCCGATTTGCATGGGAGGCTGATGACGGGATGAGAAGAAAAACGAAGAAAAAAAAATATGTCGAGAATGAACAACGTAAAGCTCAAAATTCCTATAAAATTTAAATGATACGAGTTAAGCGTTATCCGCGTGAGGTTGACAAAGGAAAGCAGCAGCGATGAGACGTCGAAAACGAGAAGAGAGAAAGAGAAAAGAAAGTTAGCAGGAAGGCCATTATCAGCGATCTAATGGCAACCGCATTCTAGTTTATTATCTCATTTGGAAGCAATATACAGATAAAAAGGGAGAGAGAACGACCTAATCCGATAAATATGTGTGTACTCTGCTAAAAAAATAAAAAAATAAAAAAGGAGGTGGAGAAGGCGAATTAACCTGCGACACAAACTCAGGAAGACTTGATAAGAATTGGGAAAAAATTCATTTAAGCGAACACAATATTGTATCGTATTTTACGACATCGTTCGTTGTGATAACTTTTTTCGCGTCTGAAAAGAGATTGACATTGAATAAGGAGGTGGGGGAGTGTTTAGATACACTGAAGGTTTTTCTTACTCTACGCACGGCATGGGATTTCGTGGGGATTTTATCAATTCAATTCACACATCTCTCTTTAAATTTTTATGTTAACTCATGTTACAGTTGATGTTATTTAAAGTGATAAGCTTCACAAGAGATGAAAGAAAATTTTCAACAAGAAAGGGTTACATAATATCGTGAATATTTAGTACAATTGAAAAGTAAATAAATAAACGGCTTTGTGAAATTGAGACGTTTGAAACAAAAAATGAATGTGGAAGCTAAAAATAATTAATTAAACATATGAAATTTCAATATCGATAAGAATTTTAGTTCAAGACACTCAACTGTACGAGAGTAAAATGTAACAAATCCTCATCGCTGTTCATCGCCATTCACCGCACCACTCCAAATATCCATTATCATAATAATCGAAAATAATCCATCTGAGTTATAATTTTATGCATCAGATACGATAACAAAACCATCAAGCATTATGAGGGAAAATAGAGTGAAAAGCGAGAATGAATTTGGGACTTTTTTTGTGCCTTTTCGCCTCATTCTGTCTCCGGCATCTTCGAAATAGCATTATTTAGACGAGGGGCTGTGGGGATACTGCTCACTTTTTTTTCTCCTCCTTTTGTACAAACATCTCATGACAAAAAAGGAAAAAATCATCTCATCATTCTCCCTTGAAAGTAAGCTGAGCTATGTTATCTTCAATTTAGGCAAATTTCTCAATATAAATCCTCCTGAAGTTAGTCATGTTGAGAAGGAGAAAAAACAAAAAAAAAAGGCCATAAGATTAAATGATAGATACGTAATCGCATTCGGAAGCATAATGTATGATAAACGAAATAAAATGGAAAATATTTGTTTAATGTTGTTCCGTGCCTTCTTAGGCGAATTTGTTGTCTTCCTAGTCATGTTTTAGTCTAAAAGCATCGTAGGAAGGAAGAGACAGAAGTTTACTATTGCAAGATTAAATCTGTGGCGAGCATTTGTTCTCATCACTCTTTTGATTTATCAACATTACCCCATCATTTTGCGTTCTTTGTACGTGTCAAAAGATGGTCGGAAGGCAATCATTCAGAATGGGCTTCACCACGTGATAAAAGTTCTTTTGAGACAGAAAGCTCTTAAAAAGCTACTAAAAAGACTTCTTCTATTCATTGCTGCTTTCGTTAAGTATAACTACAAAATATCCTTTGAAGAAGCAGTAGAGAAAAACTCATTCGACATCCTGTCATGTTCATCTAAATTTTGCTGTTTGCTCGTTTTTATAAAGTGACAAACAAAAACGTGTCTCACATAAATTAATTTGACATTTTTTAACTCCCTCTTTTCTTTTATTTTTCTCTCCCTTTCTCCTTCCTTTTCTACAATTCTTGTAAGGGAAGGAAGCACATAAAATGTGACCTTATATGCTGGAAAATGAAGGCAAATTTATTTATTTCGATGCCACATGCATGGTGTTTTTCATGCTTTTTTATAGCTCACATCGTACGAGTTGTCGTTGTAGTCATCGTCATAGACTTGCTTGAAAATACTTTTGCGAGTGTTGGGTAGCAGCACTTATTGACAACATCCCAAAAGCCCTCGTCTTCTTCTCAAAACTGTCGTAAACTCGTAAAAGCCACCAGTGAAAAACGACTCTTGAAGTGAAATTATTTATGTATGACAATAATGACGTGATAAGGAAGAAAATTATTCTGAAATTTCCTTCGTCAAAGATGCTTTCGCTTTCTCATCATGATTTTACTTAATTCTAATTTTATGATTATTTTCTGATCACATACAAATATAACAGGACGAAGAAAGATGCGATGCGAAGAGATGATGTGAAAGCGACTGAAATTTCTTTTCTTATTTCTTTTTTTTTTAAGAAGAAATTATTCAAAATGATTTCCGCAGTGAAATTTCTTCTTTATTCGATTCGCACACTCTTCATTTTCATATTGAACATCGAGACATGTCCAACTAAATAGAACTCACATTATTATGCGCTCATCGCTTCTGCTATCATGCTCTGTGTTCAGCTCTTCGGATTGTGATTGATATGCATAGAAATTGAAAAATTATGAAATTCGTTTGTGCTGTTTTTTCATCGAAATTGTCGACTCTCTGGCGTGGCATGTCCTTGTGCGTCTTGTTGCTTCCCTGCTTAATTTATTACATTTTTCCTTCAATTTATTTTGAATACGAATTGAGATCAAAAGTTGTTGATAACCGATAAATGAAATTATTTTCCTTAACCCAGTGAGTTACATTATGCTTGTTAGTGAACTTATCATCGAATGAATTAAAGTGGAATGTTTATCAACTTGAGAAACATTCAAATAAATTCATTTTGGAACGAAAGAATCTGAGGATTTGAATTGAATTTTCTCATTCCAATGTAGATAAAATATTTACTTTTGCCTTTTAGGATGTTAATTTAGTCCCAAGCCACCAAGAACACACGAAAAGGAAGAAAAGTAATGCGATCTATGTAGATTCGATCCTTTCTTGCCGGCATAATTTTTAAGATTATTTTCAAGAAGTCTAGTCGAAGGCCTCAGAAGTGAACGGGAAAAAACATGAGAAACGTCAATTTATTTAAATGTTCGACTGAGATCTCAACTCGATGAACGGAAGAAAAGAATCAAGGAAATCTACCTAGCACCACCACCATCGATAAGAAAAACATCGGGAAAGACATAAATTGTTGCAGTACTCGATTTCACTCTCTCATTCCCCAAATCCACCATTCAGAATTCTCCAACAAACAAAAATGGATTTTCTCTTGGGTAATCAGCATCGAGCAGGATGAAAGAACTTTGGAAATACTTACAATCGTTTATGGTAATGCGATTAGAGATCAAATCGATAAATTGACTTTGGAGTTTATTTGTAGTCTCAGAAATTTTTTCTCACATCTGCAGTTAAGTTGGTTTAAAGAATTTCAAAAGCTTTGATAACTTCCACGAAATTTCTTTCCATTTATTAACAACTCAAAAGTTGTCCAACTAACGAACCAACACCTCGTACTCAGAATTCACAACTTTCCAATTTGAAAAGCACGAAGAGACGAGAAAACCTTATTCGAAAGCAATTTTTTACAAACATTGTCACATTGTGCTAAAGCCATTAATTAATTGAGTTTTGCGAACTGAAATTTTTGTCGCCTTCGCTTTGAAGAATTTTCCATTTTTTCATGCTTTTTTTTTGTTTGTTATGTTGGGAGTCTCACAGGAGACTGTTAGATTCTGGAAAATATTTTCAATGCTTGCAAACAATCGTCTGATGGGAATCTGAAAACGTTGTGAACATTTCGAGTCGACTAGCACGTAGTCAAGGTGTTGAAAGGACTTTGGAAAAACTCTTTTTATTACTTGTCATCAAGACTCATGTCATTAAATCATAAAAAGTTGAAATTTCCTCTTATACTTATGTTCTCTCCATTTATGTGGCAGAGGAAGCGAATTTTAACTTCATATTTCAGATCGTTTTCAAATAAATTAAATATTTAACTTGAACTTTAGTTTCCGCTTCAAATCATCATTAATAAACACTTTCAGATTTCAATCTTTTCCTCGTCCATTTCCGTATTGAAAATATTTGTTTTAATGGTGCAGGTAACGTTGGAAAATATCGAAATGGTTTGCTATGATGTAGATATCTGCACACATGTAGGTAGTTTTCTGTATCTTATTTTGCAGAGAATGAAAATGTATCGCTATGCGTTAAGGGAAAAAAGCGGGCAGATGTAAAAACTCTAAATCAAGGATAATCACTCTCGTGGGGTCGACTTGAGACACGTACTCGTACAATCATTCTACTGTTTTCTATCTTCACCATCGACTTCGTTCGTGCTTGTAACATCACTGATGGCATTTAAAAGCCATCTGCTACATCTCAAACTTTGCGTTATTCTTTACTTCTCATTTTGCAAACAATTTTCTTTTCAACATCTTTGACGAAAAAAAAAACAAAAATTCGCGATAGTTTGGAAAATGTAAGAAAAGAAAAATCGAATTTTATTATAAGTTTTCTTTTTGTCATCATGTTTGGGTGGGAATGAGAATGCTGACGAAATATTTGAGTGTTTTACAGAGTGAAAATGCATTCAGGAATTTTAGAAAATGAAAAGAAAGGAAAATTGTTTATCTCCCAAATTATGATCATTCGATTGATCAAGCACAAAAATGAAGGAAAATTTCTTATCTCAATTTATTTTCTGACAAAAAGAGAGTTTTAAATGAAAAATAGTCAGAAACGTTCGTGCGTGACTGAATCCAATTGCACACATCATCGCATCACATGTCAATAGATAATTGAGTTTCAGGTTGCTCGTATGTCGTGTTGACTTTTGTAGTTGTTCACAACTCCAAGTCCATTTGTGTACTTCTTAACCGCCAAACTTTGTTCGGGAATCAAATTTCCACAGTGCGCATTTATTCTCCCTAGCGCAGCCATTTCACACAAATCCACTTTCGCAATAATGAAATTTCCATCAACACGAGCGAAAAGTTTTTTTCCTGTGCTCTTTCCATCTCTACTCGAAAACATGAGCAAATTCCTTTTGCGCTTTTTTATGAAAGCATAATTTCATTTTATTAGTTTCATTCATTTTCTTGGCTTTATTTATTTTTTTTGTGTGCTGTTGTTTATCAGTTTATTTTTCTTTGTGCCGGTAGCAAATGTGTTTTCGCGAAGAAAACAAAATTAACAAGTGTTAAGCATTTGCTGGAGGGAAAGTTTCACCTTAGAACGAGCAGCAAAATGAAATTCGCTCTGACGCTTCACGCTTGTACGCATCTTGCAGGAACGTGTTTTTCTCGCTTTGATGTGTCATAAAATTATCATTTTATTTCTCTACGTGCATTTTCGCTTCCTTCGGAGCTTTTCCTTCTGTTCATCATAAGGAAAGTTTACAAAATTCTTCCATCGGTTTTTTATTTGTGTTGTTGTGCAGTTTCTGTTTTTGAAACCAACGTGATATTTGTTCATAAACTTAACTATGCTTTATAGTTATGCCTTTAATAAAGGAAATAATATTTATAAAATATTTCATTGAGTTTTATTAATAGAACTACATAAATTAGTGTTATTTTTGAGTTATTTTTTATCGATTTAAAATGTTTTCTATAACTAAATATGAATAGAAGCTAAGAAAGGCCAAACATGTTTAATTGTTTTATTGACATCCCGACAATCGTCTATCAAGATATTTGTGTCGTACTCAAAAGCTTAGAGAATGTCAAACTTGTTTTCTTAGAAACATATCGTCAGCACTTTCTAATCGCTAGAAAAAAGTCTTTGTTGAAACATATATTTAATGAAAGCATAATGAATGTTTGTACCTAGAAAGTTGGACTGAAAAGCTTACAAGAAGGTGTCGTTAAACTCTGTTACTCTACCATAGTTTAAGCAATTAGTTTTATTTTATGGTTCACTAATTTATGATTTTATTTCAAAAAAAGCTCATTGAAACTTTCTCTTGTTACAATATTTTTATGGTCATTATGTGAGTTGTTATATGTAAGTATCTACTTGTAGCAACCTTCAAGATTGCTGAGCAATTCAAACCTTTTTTTTTGGAACTTCGATTGTCAACTAGAGAGCTTCAACAACAAGCATTGCAGACATTTAAACCTTTGAAAATCTTTCCACATATCGCATCTCATCCCGAATTACATTCATATACATAAACTTTTATTATTATTGATGTCATTATTTTATGCTTCGTTCGAATGGCAAAAATTATCATTTTCCTTGTGTGTAGTTGCGTGCATATGGTATAGAAGTTTATGGGGATGAATTATAAAGTTCCGTGAAGCCTCCATTTAGCCTTTATGTTGTTGATGAACCCTGTTCATATAAAACGACGTTCATGGCTGACAGATAAAAATGATAGTAACAAAAAGAGCAAAAGCTGAAGTAAACATTCAAAACACGTTCTTTTCAGTTAACAATAAATAAGGAGGCAGTTGGCGGAGAAGATGGTTCGGTAGAGTATCGAATTCTGGAAGCTTACAAGATTGTGTTATGTGTGAAAATTTCTGTTTTGTCTTCTCCCTAACTCGTACTCACTTTCAAAAGGGCCAGAAAAATTATTTATTCGCAACCAAACAATCGACATTTTCAACCCTCGCGCAGTGGAGAGAAGAAATGTGCGAATGGAGCGTGGAAAGATGCTCCATGAGTTTGAATTTTTCTTTCTTTCTTTTTGTCTCATCACAGTTGTTCAGCAGTTAAATTAGGAATGGAATTCGGCATGACACATTTCTCTTCATTTTGTGTCACTGAAATATCTACATGAAACGAATTTTACTACTTATCGAAAGAAGGTTTCAGTGAAAACAAATGAACAATGCACATGATCCAAAACGATAATTTCATCTTCAATTTTATTTTACTGCTTTAGAAAACGATTCTTTTGTATCTATGTCCTTATTGTGAACAATACTACTTACGTGTTTACAAGATGTGACTTTATGTTTCTGGTTCAGCACATATCGAATGATCAATTCTTTATTATATTTTATTAAATGCGCTTTCGAAATAGTCAATATTTGCATCTGCTTGAATGATATGACCTTTAAACTCTTTTCTGAAATGACCACCAAGGTCATGTGCTTTCTTAACATTTTTCACAGGTGAAATTTAAATTTGCAAGACCTGCGATTCGCAGCCAAATGTAAAAAATTTTGAATTTTTCTTACTGGTCGCTTTAAATTTAAATTTTTGAATGTTCTCAGTTCGTTATTTTTGTACTGTATATGAAAATTGCTTGGAAAATTGCTTATAAATAAGAAGGCATTAAAGATGATAGTTTTTCTCACTTTTATTTGGTGAATCCCAAATATTCTCTTCATCATCCAAATTAATATTTAATAACTAAGCACATCAAATATTAGACGTTTAGCTGAAAACAACCTCAGGTCTTATAACGACGGAGTCTTTGATGATGCCATTTGTGCAGATTACACAGCAAATAGTATGAAAACATTCATTGAATTTTAAAAGAATATTAAATTGTACGTATGAAATTAATAAAAAAATTAAAACGTCTTCCAAATATTTTCTTTAGATATAAAATTTTCATAAATTGTTTTTCTTTTATTTAAATTTCTTTTCATTATACATAAAATGACATCGACATGGGAAACAAAAGATTACGAAAACCTTCTAGATAGCTGGCTTATGTGATAAGAAAAGGCACGACCAGTTCATCATTATTCTCAACTTTCATTTCATTAATAGCTTGTGCAGCATCTTTGACAAAGTTTTTAATCTTTAAACAAAATTAATTTCATTTTAACAGGCTAAGTAATTACAAAAACGATAATACTCAAAATTACCATATTAATTTCCTCCACCTTAGGATTGGAAGCCAAGAGAACATCAGCATTTGGAACATCTTTAAGCAAGCCTTCAATTTAAAAAGTTGCAACGCAGTTATTCACAATTTATAAACTAATTAAACCATACTTACCATTATATTTTGTATCCAGATATTGTATACTGTTCCATTGATGAGCAATACGTTGCGCATAAAGTTTAACACGATCATTATATTCACTTGGCTCTAATAGATGAGTATCCAATGCAGAAACATCAATAATATTTCTAAAACGTATCACGTGAGTTTTGTTATCTTCCATTTTGAAATCAATATAGCTTACGAATTTGTTTCCTGAACAATTCTGTTGAGGGCTGTTTGCTCATCACGTTTGGGAAGTGAACTAGCATATTCAATATCTTCCTCGCTAATTCTTCTTATTTGTGGACTGTTTGCAATATTTCTCCTTTGTTGTTGTTCGATTAGTAATGCAGTTCTTTCTGTGGGTTCTCCCTTGAAAGATAAAAGAATAGTTGAGATAATACATACCTACTTATTTCATCTGGCTTTTTGAACAATATTGATAAACTTATTTAAAATGTTGAAAAAACAATAATATTTTGAAAAATCGGACTCACTGCTCTTGTAGTCTCTTCTTGACAGTTTAAGCAGCAAGCTGCTATGCTTTGCATTGCACTTCGAATGTAATCCATTTTATTCTGGGCTAGTAAATTTGAATAAAATCAAATGATTACAATTTTTAATAAAGAATTTGAATTTTCGGTTGTAAACATAGGGCATGTAACTTGTTGAGAATATTTTTCAACCGTTTTCTCAAAGCGGTTGTGAATCGGTTCATTTGTTTATACTTGCGCGATAAGAATTATTTTTTCATTCTTTAGAATACGTGGCTTAACATGAAATAAATAGCATTTAAATAATTAAACCTTTAATAATAAGTCCCTTAAACTGTGTGCATCATGTTGATATGTCCTTGTGCTCTTTTCTCTCTTATTTATACCGGCGTATTCGTTGGAACTTTTCTTCTAATTGCATTAGTGCTTGGAATAATAGTTTTAAGTCATGTTATTAGGAAATCTAAAAGTAAAAGAATTGCATCATCCTCGCAACAATGTGTTGGAATATTTCATCCATATTGCAATGCCGGTGGTGGTGGAGAAAGAGTCCTATGGTGTGCCATAAGAGCTCTCCAAAATAAGTAAGTTGTTCCGATGAGTTTTTTTATTCTGCTAATAAATTTATTTTTCAAAATTTTTAAAGGTATGAAGGAATTAAAATTTATTTATACACTGGTGATAATGATGTGACACCAAAGCAAATCCTTTCAAAGTGTCGCAATAATTTCAACATAAATATCGATGACAAACGTCTTGAATTTGTTTTCTTGACACAAAGAAAATGGGTAGAAGCAGAGAAATATCCTATCTTAACTCTATTAGGACAGAGTATCGGATCAATTATCTTAGGATTTGAAGCTTTGTTGAGGTTTCAACCTGACATTTATATCGATACAATGGGTAAACATTGCAATAATTGATTTCATTTGAATAATTTCGTAATATTTATTCTAATTACAGGATATGCGTTCACTTATCCTGTTTTTAAATACATCGGAAAGTGTAAATTAGCTTCCTATACACATTATCCAACAATCAGCACAGATATGCTACGTCGAGTTGCCAATCGAACAATTGCGCACAATAACAAAAGTCGTGTAGCTAAAAATCCTTTTCTTTCATGGGCGAAACTTAATTACTATCGACTTTTCTCAGCCTTTTATGGAATGGTGGGGAGATGTGCTGATTCCGTAATGGTGAATTCATCATGGACTGAAAATCATATTCTGTCAATTTGGAATGCGCCATTCAAAACTCATCGAGTTTATCCACCATGCGAAGTGAAACATTTGAAAGACATTCAACATGTTCCAAGTAGTGATGGGTGCATTTATATTCTATCAGTTGGTCAATATCGACCGGAAAAGGACCATCCACTGATTCTTCAATCGATGTATGAACTCAGAACTTTATTAGTTAATGACGAAGATCTGTGGAATCGAATGAGGCTAATTTTCGTTGGCTCATGTCGAAATCAAGAAGATTTAGATCGTGTTAAACATTTAAAAGATTTCGCAAAACATTTAGCATTAGATGAACATGTTGAATTTAAAGTTAATGCTTCGTATCAAGAACTCATTCAATGTTATCAGAAATCACTTATCGGAATTCACGCAATGTGGAATGAACATTTTGGAATAAGTGTAGTGGAAATGATGGCAGCAGGAATAATTATGATTGCAAATTGCTCTGGTGGTCCGCGTATGGACATCATCGAAACATCTGAAGGAAGTCAAACAGGCTTTCTGGCTGATGAAGCGGAAGATTATGCGAGATGTATCGCAGCGATTCTTTACAACAGTAATGAACACAACGAGAGAATCAGACAAGCAGCAAGGTAGGAAAAGAAAAATCACATAAAGAAAAGATGACAGGAACGTGAAAAACGTCCCAAGAGCTTTTTTCTTCTCGCTCGCATTTCTGTTTATCATCATTGGAAAGTCATTTGTGTCAACAAATATTTTTTATCTTCTTTTGCTCTTCATCATCGTATAACATTAATTTTTTTTTCGCTGCTTTCGCTCCATAAAATCCATTTAAATTTGTGTTTTCTTTTTCCTACCTTTAGGGCGTCGGTGGATCGTTTTTCAGAGAAGGAATTTGAGGAAAATTTCCTACGAGTGGTTAGTCCCATTTTTTAAACAATCTGATGATGAGCGAAGGTATTTTATGTACATAAGAATGCTTGCATTTTTTTTGTTGAATAGATTAAGGTATTTAATAACCCCTGAGTAATGTTTCACTCATTGAGACAAAATTCCATATTTAAACAATCACAATAAAACATTTTTTAATAAAATAATTTTGAAATCAAGATTTTAATTTGGAGAAGAGAAATTTGATATTTGCAGGCAGTTTTTTAATTTTGAATGGTTTAGAATTTATTAGACATTCATCGTTGACTAATTTTATTTTACATTATAACGAATCATTGATGACCATTTTGTTATGTAATATAAACATTTTAATTGGCATTTGTCATACAAACACTATGCAAATTCATTCATAAAACTATACAAGTTGGTTATGTGTTTTGTTCTTCTTTAAAAAAATTCTAATACATAAATAAATCGACATGAAATGCCAATTAGGTAATAACAGAGAAAAATTAGCAGCTTATTCTATGAAGCAATAATTACTTGAAATACCGATGAAACAATTAATTGTTATTACAATTCTACAGCAATGTTTCCAACAATTCCAGTAAAAGTAGTAATTATCAGCAAATGCACTTGGAAACAATTTATGCTGTAATTTTCCTCTTGATTAAAACATAACGTTGCGCATGTTAAAAATCTTAAATTTATAAAGAAGCTTTCAATAAAATCTCAAATTCTTAGCACTTTTAAGCAAGACAGTCACAAGTCAAACTTTTTCTTTTTGAGCAATTTAACTGATTGTGAATTGAAAGCATGCTTCATATTAAAACTTTGTCTATCGACTGATATCGCAAACTTAACAGAAAAATTTGGTACAGAGCTGCATGTCTGCAGGAAAAGTTTCAAATAGATACGAGAACATTTTATTTATGTTTGAAAATGTTTCGACAATATTAAAGTCTTCAATATTCATTTAGGTATCAAAAATCATTTCCTGACTATTTATTAGTCTGACGAAAGAAGAGTAGTTTACAGAGAAAAGTTAATTTCACCGCTTTGTTTAATTAATTTAGCAGCAGCTGAAGTGCTACATCGTTGTGGGAGTAATTATGGAGGAAAATTGTTGATGAAATTTTTCTCTTTTCCCGTTATCGCACTATGCAATTTGATGCGAAAACGGGGAAGAAGAAAAAACTTTTTGTTCTACTCTGGAATGTAATTTCATTCTTCTTTTTCATTAAACTACCACAAAGTGCCAGACTGTTTTCATAATTACTGTTTATTCAAATGAATGAAACGCCTGGTACTAAACACATCTAAAAAGAATTTAATTAGACGAGATGCTGAAGATGTTTTTATATCACTGATAAAGTGAACGTTTAATTTAATTATTATTTAATAAAAGCACGTAATAAAAACCGTAATAATTTATATTTTCCATTTAGCAGAAAACTTTAAAATGGAAGAAAAACTTGCTTTGAGTTTTTTTCTTTAGGAATTCTTCTCAAATTTCTTATGAATGCAAAATAGTTTTCAACAGAAAATAAAATGACTTTAATATTAAATTTTATTTTTGGATGAAGAAATCTTTGATTGTATGAAAATATTTGAAAAATTCCATCCAAATTCTTCCGTTTCTTGAAACTCGAAGCTCTTTGCAATTCAAACTTCATTAAACTAATTCAACAAATTTATTGGTCAGAATTTAAATAATTGTTGGGTTTCTGGACAAGGTTGTTACTTATAAATTATAAGCATTAAAAGTTGAAGTTTATTCTTTGAGCAATATTCTAAGCTTAATTTTACGAGGTAAAATATCTTGTTAAAAATCTCGTAAATTTCTAGAAAGTTTTCGAATGCCAGAAACATAAAATGTATGCCATAAATTATAAAATAAACACATATTGCTTTTCATAAAAGCTTTTTTTGTGACTTGAACAAAGAACTATGAAAATATAGTCAACAACTAACTTCTGTTTTTTATAATTCACTGAGAAAGATAGAAAGTAAATATTATTATAAACTTGCTACATTACATTGTTTTTATCTGTTTAAAACAAATATTTGTGTAGATTTATTGCTGGAATTATTCTTTTTTCTCGTTAAAAATCTGACTTCTTTCTGATTGACATGAAACTTTCCCAAGAGAAACTTCGTTAAAAACATTTGTCAAAATAAGGGAAGATATTTTATCTTTCCTGAAAGCATATTTTATTGGACATAAAATCCTGCGTGAATGATGTGGATGAAAGGCAATAAAAGACGCAATGTGGTCTCGTCCAAGAAATAAAATATTTCAAGATGATGAGCATGAAGAAAGCATTGAGCATTTATATCAAAGCTCTTTGTAGCTTTTGATCTCTTGAGGATTTCCACGAAAAACTGTCATATATAAAAAGCATTGTTAAAATGACAGATATTTAGGTATTTTATCATCAAATAAATCTTCATCTACTGGATTAGATTAAGATGTGAAACCTTTACAAATTTAAAAACCTAAGTAGACGAGATCTGAAGTTAAGTGCACAGTTCATGTCCATTTCAATTACTTGCGCTACTTTGAACTCAAAATAGCTTTTCCACATTTTCAATAAGCTTTGATGATGCCCACGTATTATTTCCGGTCAACAGAAGATAAAGCACTAATGTACTTAAATCAGATTATAAAGCTTTTAAAAATTCTTTTTCATTTTGTTGGATTTTTAAAGCTTTTAAATTGAATATTAACGATTGATAAGCATGAAAGTAATCAAGCTAGTTGAATTTTCATAAAACGATTTTGATTAACTTTCAAACTTTTCGAAAGATAAATATATTTAAAAAGTTGAAGTTACAATGTAAATTTGTTGAATTAAAATTTGATTCTAATAATTCTTAAAAATTCTTGTGTTTTCCGTAAAGAACATCAACCCTAATAACTACAAATTCTATCAAAATGTTTACAAATTCAAATCCTATTAGTGTCAAACTTATAAAGTGTAACATCAGACTAAAAGCTTCTTTTGATAGAAAAGTTAAAAAAGGTAAACATTCGAGATATTTAAGATATTTAAGTACGATTTCTTCAAAACTCCATAAAGACGACATTGAATGTGTATAATTTTCATGTAATCAAGATGTTACAAGCCCAACGTAAATAAGGATGATTTATTGTTGATTTTTTCTTGTTGTGACTGTGAATGGAATGAAATTATGCAGAATAATATTCTTCACACAATGAGATTTAATGTTTCTTACATCTGTCAATTTCACCTCTTTCAGTTTATATTCGTTTTCTTTTTAATTTCTTTCTTTCGCCCCATGAGACATCATCATCATTTACAACACGAAACGAGAGAAAAAGTGAGTGTAATAGGGAAATAAGGCGACGTTGAAAAATCTGCAAAAAAACATTTTTTTTTCTTTCCACTTGAGCGATGCTCTAATGGCAGGTGAAGGATGAAGAAGGGAAGATAATTTACCACTTTTCACCGATAAACCGTTTTTCCTCAACGAAAACTTTCTTTACTTCTGATTATGTAAGCGTTCATTGTTGTTGGATAAATTGTATTTGATGTAAACGAGCTGGAATTATGGTAGACTTCACTCATTGAATGGAAATATTTTTAACATTTCAGGAATTGGAGGGAAGGAAAATTGAGGTAAAACAGAACGAAAAATCACCCGAAATTCGAAAGATATTTTATTTTGAAAAATGTTACTTGGCAATGAAACTTTCCGTGTCAGTCAAACATGCACGAAAGTTTTCACAGGTGTTTTACCCCACGCCAGTTTTTCTCTTTTTTTCACAGATTATCCCACAGACACGTTTTTCATTTTAAAATTACAATGAGTCTCGTGCCTTCAGATGGTGAAAGAGTTTTCCAATCGATTGCCTCATCAAACACGATTTCAATATTTTACGAGGTTTTAATATTTAATCATGAATGAAAGGCATTTCATGTACTTTTCAGTTTTCACTTCAGACGCTTCGCTTTTCTTCCTGCTTCCGCTTTTCTTTTTCTTTTTTTTTGGTGGCTTTCAACACGAAGCGATGTGATGTGAATTTATGATGAAAATCAAAAATAAAGGAGATGAAATTGAAGCAAATTTGAATTGCAAATGAAAACCTTTCCGTTGACGTCGCGTTAAGTAAAAAAGTAGAAGCTTATTTACATACTTGATTGCGCACAAATGGTTCATGAAGTTGAATAATTAATACACGAAAAGAGAGAAAAAATGTTAAATTATATTTAAATGGATTTGATTTCTTTCCTTGATTTCTATTTTAGACATTTTTCTGAAAGACCTTTTAAGAAAATTAAAATTGCTCGAAATTCCGTTTCATCAACACGTCCAATGGCTTCATTATTCGATTCAATTATTCGAAGACAAGAAAGTATAAAAAATTGCTTTATTAATAAAATTATAAAACCACGACAGATGGCAGACTTAATTAATTGTTTTAAAATATTGAGTATTAAATGTCTGGCTTTCAGTCTTTTGAAAACTTTGTGATTGTTACAATAACAGAAATGAAATTTAAAATAAAACTAAATTAACAATGTTTGCGTTTGAAAATTGATAACATAAACATAATTCATTGATAAATAATTGAGTTGGGGTAAGGTTGGTTCATTATGTAGTGGACAAAAGTTAGGATCCTTTTCCTCGACGCTTTTAATTAAATAGATAATCAATAAGCTTACGTAAAGAAATCTTTCTGTACGTTGCTTGAAAAACAATTTTTGATTAAAATTTTGATGTTTTGATAATGAGACTATCCTAATTCTCCTAACCATCATTAGCATTTTTTGGAATGATGGGTGACCGACTCTATAATATTTATAATAATAACAATACATCTGATGATGAAAATGATTAAATTTGACATCAATTTTCATAATCCCAAAGGGTTTAGAGAGGATAAATTAATTATTCATGATTTTTAATGAAATTTGATGATCGAGGGTCGAACAATTTGGATTCTGGTTTTCATTTTAATATTTTCGGGTTCATAAAAATCGTTAACATTATGACAAGCAACGTTCAATGACAAAATTATCTCCCTCGTATCTTAGGGTAACATGACAAGATACTTATTCATAGCTTTTTTTTACTTTATGCTGAAGATTAATTCTGGCGAATGTTCTGTGAAGCGTAAAGTGTAAAAAAACTCCACAGCTTGAAATTTAAGAAATTTTTGCCAAGAGCGTTTTTAAGATTATTTTTACTTGTCTAAAATATTGCGGAAACATTCTGACGGAATAAGTCAAAATTAAAGAAAGAAGCAAAACATTTCAGAACTTCTTCTTCATCTCGCTTTGCTTTTCTTATAACTTATAAATTTAAGCTTTCAAGTATTCAATTAAATATAAATAAATTCTTTTGATGGGTACAATATCGGAAAAGTTTAAGTTGTGGCGACAATTTAATAACATTTTCAAACTTTCTAACTTTAACTTGTTAAGAAAATATCTTTACAAGAAAAATTAACAGAACTGAAACATCTTGAAATACCTCAAAATAAAGTTTGGGAATTAAACGAAACATTCAGCAGCACGCAATTGCCGCAAACACCGTTTGGAATAAGCTTTCGTCATTTGAAAAGGCACTAAAGCATACCTGAAGTGTAATTTGAGACTAACAATTATTAATAGACACGCTCGACTCCTGAATGAGTACCTATGTAGGTAGTTGAAGTGACGTAATAATGGCTTTGCATGTAAACTGTCACGTGTCAAAAGAAATTATCCTAGTTTTCTTTCATTTCTTCCATTTCTAATCTACTGACTTCACTGGATGTTAAAAGAAAGAATTCATAAACTTCGGGATGTATTAAACAAAATTTATTGATTCTTTTCTTTTATTGACAATTTCATCAACTGGCCTTCAGATAATTTCATTTGTTTTGAATCGAGGGGTCATTGTGATACAGAAACGAACTTCATTGTTCTTTTCATTCATCAAAAGAACGCTTTGAAGTGGAACTTGTAAGCATACCGAATACAAACGATAACTGTTTGAGCTTTTTGTTCCATTCAACTTAAATTCTTCAGTCTGTTCATTGTAGAAGCTGTTTCCATAATGGGCATTACGTGAGACCGGGGGAAACACCCAATAAATGTTTCCACTTCGACCCACCACTCGCTCATGGTGTTAGGCTGCAAACGACATCATCCATAATTTATTTATGACATTTGTGACCCTTTTTAAGTCTATACCATAGAGCGAGTGTTTTTTCTCTTTTTTTTCCTGATCAAATTTGGGTCTGATTGTTTAGATTACTTTCATGTCACTAAGAATTTCTTTTTTTAGAAATAATCTTAGACTTGGATTTTCAAGAGGATTTTCCTAATATTTTTTACAGAGAAAAGAAGTAGATAAACAGAATTTCATAGAAAAACCCTTAATTCACTTTTTTTCCAGTGATCAGTCGTTGCTTTGCAGGATTTTTTCATATTTTTATCTTTCTCATGAAAATGATACATTTCCTTAGGCAACTGAGTCAGTGCTTTGACTCGTTTGATTTTCCATAGAAGAAAAGTTTTTAATCAAGTTTAGGTTGGAGAAAAACTGGCAAGACAACAAGTCAAGTTCCTGTGAGTAACAGAAGAGTTTTTGTACGAAATAATTGGATCATTTTTGGAGTCATCCTTTTCCTTCTTGATATCTTTCAACATCGTGCGATGGTTTTATTCTCAGTTTAATTCATTCATATCTGGGTCTGTAACTCACTTTATCTTCATGTTTCGGTTACAAAATATTCCAAGAAAGATTTACGGTGATTGCCGACATTGTCATCTTTCATGTACTTACAGAAACAAACCGAAATTCTCGGTTGACAGATCTTTTCTAAAAATATACAAAAGATTTTGGTCGAGTATTAACCGAATTCGAAGCCCAAAGATTTAATTGAAGTAAGAAACCTTCGATTATTTTTAGACATGAATAAACCTCAACAAAGTAGCACATCGTTTGATGAATACTTAAAATAACTTAATATGAAATGAAGTAATCCAAAGTAGATTCAAAGTTACGTTACTCGGATGTAAAGTTGGTTTTTGTCAACCCACAATCACTGAAACTCAAACTCGTTTTTCATCTAACGTCACCATAAACTGAATATGGAAATATATGCTATCAAACCAAACTGTTCACTTTGATCGATTCTTTTCCTTTTCCTTTGGTCGTAAATCTGTTTTTTCAATAAATTTGGGATCTTTTTCCAGTGATTAGTTGACAGATGGCTACAAATCTGTGTTACGAATCTGAATCCTTTTTGTCATTCCTTTTTCCTCTGTCCATTCGTTTGTATGTGACAGAGTCGAGTTTGATATCAATCTCATAACATTGACTGAGTCCACGAAGTTTTTTTAATTGCTTTTACTGGCTTTCACTCCCAAAGCAAATTAGTAAAATAGCTTTTCACATTTAATGTGGGTGAGAACGGGTTTGCGAGAAAAATAATGAAAAATATACGAAAACCTCGAAAATCATTCAAAATAAGGTCGAGCTCTTACAACATTTTGTTTGTTTAAAGTTGAGAAAACTTTTCTGTGGCTTCGTTTTGTATGAAATTTCATGACAACAAAAAGTAAGCTTGGTTGACTGGAAGTCTCATGGAATTGGTTTATATGAGCTTGCGTGTATGTTAATTTGTCACAAACTTTCCAGTGAGAGAATTTCTTTGAACTTACAGCTTATGATTCAAATACTTTAAGAGTTCATTGAAAGCAACCTTAAATTGAGCAATTCATGCTTTTCATCGCTTCTAATAAAATCAACCTTATAAAATGAGCGCCCCCATTCAATTATTCAAGCATGCAAGCTTTTGATTTCAATTTTACATTTCAATTTCTACCAGCACCGTTAAAAAGCAATTAAGTCGTCGCTTTATTTTATGTCAATAACAAATGCGACCAAAGTAACATTTATGCAAAATTAATGGCAACAAAACGAAACGTAATTTAATTGTATTGCTCTTATTTTTGAATGACTTCATTTTAAGTTACGTAAATTTAAACATCATGCTGCAAATGGCATTGACATGTCTGTTTACATAACTCTTTCATGGAAAATTCAATTCAAACGTAACATTCAGCTCACATTTCATCACAACTTACAGGAATCTTAAAAGAAGGAAAATAAATATTCAGAGCTTTAGTATCGCTTTTCGCAATGATTTCGTGTCATTTTTGTTTTCGCATTTCTCTCATTGCATCGCATAAAAATTTTCCCACGTTTTCATTATCAACATTATTATATTTGCTTCCATTTTGTTGAAGCAAATGTAAGAACGTCTGGCATTTATGCTTTGCTTCAACCCCGAAAAGAGAGCTGAATGAGCCATTAAAATTCATAATAAGAAAGTGGAGTGAATGAGATGCTTTTACTCAAGCAAATAAAAGTTGTGAAATATTTGGATGGGGAGTGAAAGAGAGACAGAGTGAAAGCACATAATTTTCTTACTGACTAGTTTTTTTGTTGCCACTTTTTCAACTCTTAAACATGTCGTTCAACGAGGAAGAAAGCAAAAGTTTATGAATTTTAATGAACAAAAACTTTCTTTCTCTTTTTTATCTTTTTTTTCTCTGTCAGGGCGCCAAATTGAAAATTTCACTTCAAGAATTAAGTTGAGTTCCTTTTTTACCGAGAATTTTCTTGTCGACTGCTATGAAAATTGAATAATTTATAGTCGAAAAGGTTCTTAATAAGAAATCATCAGGCGGAAAAATTATTGTCGCATTAAATCAAAGCTGAAGATTAAATAGAAGAAAAAATTGTTTTGCCAATGACAGTGTCGAGGAGACATTTTTGAAAGGTCGAGACAGAGTGAAAGTGACTTGAACCGAAACAGCTCTCAAAATACTTATGAATGGAGAAACTTTAATGCATCGAGGCGTTTTACAGTGAAGAGGAAGATTTCATTTCCCTAGAAAAAAAAACAGCAAAAGCAAACAGAAGATGCGATAAGGAAATTGCTCCATTAGATGAATGAAAACTCTGCGAAAATAGCTTTAGATTAATCTGAAAGATGAAGCCAAGCGTTGAATAATTGAGCTGATAACAACATCCAAGACCGACGACAGGCAAAGTTTATCAATGAGTTATTTTACTTTTTTTTCATCATAATCAACTTTTTCTCGTCCAATGATACTTGGTAGGCTTTGCTTTGGAAGTCTTCATGAGACAAGAATTAGAATTGACATTACATTAGTTTCAGAAGCTTAAATATATAAATTTCTGGCCAAAAATTGTTTCGTGTAATAAAATAAGTTTTAACATGTGGAAGCCTCGAATCAACTTACAACCAAATGTCACAGTCCCGGGAAATATAAATTCTAGTAAGTCTTTTTACGTTTTGCTTTTATTTTGTGTTGACATGAACTTTCCGGAAGAAATTTATTTCTCTTGCTTCTTTCAGAAACGGTGATTGATGACATCGAAATGAATTCTGTGAAAAGAAATGATGAAGAAGCGATACTTTGCTCGCGATTGAACTGTGTTGGAGCTAAAATGATCGATAGGACAAAAGTTTTGGATCCAAATTATGTTAAATATGCTCGACAGTCGCATTAAATAGATCAACATTAATATATAAAGAGATTCATCATCCGAAAAATAAACATATTAGAATACTTAATTACTCTCTAGGGAAATATTTCAGTTTGAACAAAGCGGAAGAAATAAAATGAAGGAAGCTTTGCTTACGTACTTCCGAACAAATAATTCAGTCCCTCTGTAAGGTGTATGTGTCAAAGTCAATGTTTAATTAAGTTTTTCCAGCTAAAGTAACAACAGATGAAAAGTGCTTTTGATGAAAAGCAATATCTTATCAACTAAACCTTCTAACTTAGCTGTCTTGTGATTAACAAGGCAGAAGTTGAGAAGAATTTATTAAAATCTCTGCCGTTGTCTCGGAAATTAATGGGTGGTGGGTGTTTAATGCAATGATACTCGGGGAATGGAAAGGTTTTGAGTGGTTGAGAAGGCAGATGATTGATTCAGTTGGTGAATATTTAGTTTAGTGATTGGAGATATTGTATTGAGTGTATAATCATTAAGCTGCTTAGTAACTCAAACCATAAACAAGTCGCCTACTCAACCACACTCAAGCCAATATAACAGCAATGACAGAACATGATACTGTCACTCAAGAACCAAGACATTACAAAGATTTCTAAATCAAAATATTTGAATTCATCGTTGCATAATTTTGAAGAAATTTACTATTTAGAAAGGTTTTTGAAGATGAGATTCTCTTTCATATAGCCAGTTATGTGTAAATTAGTTGTGTGGTTAACAATTCTGACATCTATTCAAATGCATTTGTCACGAGTTTTATCTTACCATGAAGCTTTCCAGCATTTCATTCTAATTTGTATGTCCATGTTATGCTGTCTGAATACATGCCACATGTAACAAAATCTCGTAGTTTGAAATGTGAAATGTGTCATCCTGAAGCTTATTTCAAAGGCTGATAACAAGCCCCAAACATTAACTGGTATGATTCAATTTCTCCTTTTAGCTTATTTGAGAATAAAGATGAAGAAAACAAATCCGGAAATTGAAAGACTTATTTTGCCCGTTGCTTTTGTAACAAAGAATTTTATTGACACTGCTGATATAAATTTCAATTTCCGTCGCTATTCATTCCAGCTATTGATTTTTTATTTCTCCGATAGATTACGTCAATAAATATTTTGTGTTATTGCTTTTTGGAAGAATAGCAGCGGAAATAAAAGATATCGCATCAACAGCTCGCTCCCTTTTTATGCAACAACAATTTGTTGGTTTGCAACTGACAAATATTTGTTTTGCGGATTTCATTTACTTTAAGATATCTCAATCTTTTCTATTTTTAATGAGACTGCTTCTATAACGAGGTATATACGAGAATTTTAATAACTAAGTAAGTAAATGTCATGAAAACATAATTATAGAATTTTTTTATATCGTAGTTTCATTTTATAGTCAACTTAAACTACTTTACACATTTTATACTAATGAAACTGCCTGTAATAACTTAAAAGGAATTTAAAATGTAAATATTAATACTCACGGTTGAACCGTTTAAAACTGCGGGCATAAAGTTTTTTATAGTTTTAAACATTTTTACACGCTACTAGGACTGATGAATTACTTCATTATAACTGCAAGTAAGATTATGTTATTTAATGTTTGTAATGAACGATAAAATGGTCAAGTAAGCTTACTTTCAACAGTTCCATTACGACTTGTACTCGATTAATTAAGCAAGTGTTTCAGCAACAGAGAACTAAGACTTCATCAATATTTATGAGCCGAAGCTTGCTTTCATTTACGACTACTAAAAGTGAATCCGAAATTGTTTTTCTCATGAAACAAGAAATTAATTTTTCAAACTTCGAAAAGCTTTCGGGCCAAGACAGTAAATTTTATGACTATTCACTCATATTTATTTGAATTTATAAGACTTCACTTCAAGCATCACAAGAAAAATGTTGCCCTAATCCAAAAATAGGTCGTAACATGATTAAAAATAAATGCGTTTCGAAAAAGGTTAATTACGGCACAAAAAAGGTTCAACGAGTACACAAAAAGAGCTTTACATGAACATGTGAGATGCTTGTTGAAACTTTTATATTTTCACTTGTCCGTATGAAACCATAAATTTTCTTTTCAATAAGTCGAAATGGTCTACGGCGTGTAGGAGATAAAAAGGGATTACATTCCAACATGCCCTTTTTTTACGGGCAAACATTCTCTCGGTTGATGTTTTGAACGACTAAAGGAGAGTGAAATCCTTTGAATCCCTTTGGTGATTCTATTTTCTTGTCTTTTTCTTCTGCCAAGCAAAAAAATAAAACTTTAGAACTTTTATGCTAAAATCCGGCTATATTTTTTATAATCAAACGAAAGCTTAAAAATTGTTAAAAGTAATGAAGTTGCTTCAGACGATTGACATGTGAAAATAAAAAACTATTTGGAAGATTGTTTTGTGATCGGATAAGCTCTAGAGGATTTTAACATAAACAAAATCATCTAAATTGTTAAACTCTGCTTTGACATACCAAAATACTTTAGAGAATTCTAAAACACTGAACACGAATACCGAACACTTTTATTACTTATTACTTTAACTAAGTTTACCTTATTTATGCGCATTTCGATAGCGCATCGGCTATCATCATCAGAATCTCGATTCGTACTAAGGATTATCTCTCAGTACACGTCAATGTGTGAGTGCAATTTTGAAAAGACTTGACTTTATCGGAGGATCGTCAATGTTCGTCAGTTCCGTTCCATTTTCTATGTACAAACTTTCCCAAGCGTCCAATTGTCTCTCGTCTCTTACTTCTTTGATTATCTTGCCTTCAGCCATTTCGTGTGTTTCATCTATGCAATGCATGGCCATAGCAGATTTCTTTCTTTGTCCCTTCCTGAAATATCTCTTATGTTCTTTAAACCGATCGCTGAATCTTCTATAAGTTTGTCCAATATATTTGCTTGGACAATTTGCACAGCTAATTTCGTAAATTCCAGGTTTTTCTTTCATCGGGATCTTGTCTTTGGAGCTTCCAAGTAAGTCTTTCAAGTTTCCATTCGTTGTAAAATAAGGATTGATGTTGTGTTTTTTCAGAATTTTTTCAACTTTATATGCCAAAGAGGGAACGAAAGGAATTTCACAAAAAATATTTTTATTTTTTCCATTTCTTAATGTAGCTATTTTCCTCTCTTTTCTTAGTGGTTCTAGAGTCGTGAGCTCTTTTCTTTTCTTCTTCCATCTATGTTTATCAAAAATGATTTCGATGCGGTGTTTTAGAATTAGTGATACTTATTACGTGTTTCAAAACAATCAAAATATATTACTTTAGAGAAGTTTAAGGCAAACACTTCAAAATGTCATATTTATTTACGGGTATGTAGAAGACATCATTTTACTAACTCAAGCTCCTTCCATAATATTATAGAAGGAAAAATATTGATACAAAATAACAAGAGGAAAGTAGCAATTTTTAAAAGTGAACGTGCTTTAAAAGTAAATCGAAAAAGAAAAAAAAGCAAATCTAAATCAATACGCACAGTTAGGCTTAAAAATAGAAAGGTTTCAACTGAGTAAGAAAGCGGAAATCTAAAACATCCAATGACGAGAAAGCAAATACTTCCACAATGTTTCTGTCAACCCACGTCATTCATCTTTCTAATTTCAGGCTCATCAATGTTCTGGGTTCGAATGTTTGTTTCTGAAATTGACACAAGTTTATTGAGGCCAACCGAACAACAAACCATTACTTCTAAACAAACAAGAAAAGTAGATAATTTATCTACGTTTCCGTTCCGTCTTTCCTAACAATCGTTGATGAGTTCAGAAGTAAGTCAACAGTACGTAAAGCATTTCAATGATTTCGAATAATTTTAGATGCTACATTTAATGTGAACGAAGCTTTTTTTGAAAGAAGAAATTAAATTAGATTAAAGCCATACACTCCAACGAAATTAAGTATTAGGTACATTGATAATAATGTAAGATAAGCTACCCAACCAATAACTCTTTTTATTCTTTTTTATTACACAACAATATAGAAAATGTGTCAGAGATGTGTTTGCTTGCGTCATTAATGTTTCCAATTAGGAAACGAAACATCAATCGTTAATTAGTAAACAAGAAAGCATTAGATACATGCTAACGATCTAACCTTATGGCGATTTTCTCAAACTATCATCAATTTACATCAATGGTGAATGAAGGCAGAAGGCTATTTCGACTCCTACAACCTGAGAAGGGTTTAAAAGAACAGCAATTGAAGGCTTAGACAGCAAAAGTAATAGCAAATGAGTTATCCATTATATTGTGAAAAAAGAAATGTAATAAACTTAATTACATACATATCATCATGTCACGCTATTTGATTCCAAGCTGCTGATTTTTCTTGACCAATTTTGTTACAAAAACTGAACTCAAATTACTGAATTCGCTGTCGGTTTTTTATATCACTGTCATTAAATATCATTTTAATTTTTTGGCAGCATAAATATCACAATGTTGAACATAACGACTATGAAGAACAATTTTAAAAATTTAAGCACATAAAATTACTGACTTTGTTTCAGTTTTAATTAAAATCTCGAGTGATTTTAAATTACTCTCAGCGAAGAAGTAGCCACTCCAATAAAAACATTAATGTTTGCACGTACGAATGAAAAAAAATTGCAGTTATTATCATACAAGAGATTAATTAAAATAAATGAAGTAAATAATCAGAGTTGTTTAACTATTAATTGAAAATTTTTGTTTTTTGATGATTTTAATTAAAATTTAATGTGTTGATGGAAAAGAGTTTGAAAATTATTTTAAATGAAGCAAAACATTTGGAAATTGAAAGAAACCACAACTATAAATCTTCTTAAATCCATTTTATGCTACAGTAAGGAAAACAACATCAATTCTATGAATCTCTAGGATAAATAATAATATTTGCAAATCGATGTGACGTAAAATACAAACAAGCCATTGAAAGCGGAAGAAAACGATTGAGAAAAGGTCTTGAAATAGAAGATATTGGAATCAATATTTCAAATTGCCGTACTCTCCTTCTCACTCTCATCTTTTTCTTTCCTTCTATGTTTGAATGTAACTTTATGGCTAATAATAGCATTCCATTTCTATTATTCCCCATTATCGTAAAACTCGAGATATCGTTTCAGTCAGTGGTATAAAATATTGATAAAAAAACTCCTAATAATATCCCAATCCTCGCTAAATCTACGGAGATTTCAATGGAATGTTTAATGAAATTTCAAGGATTAATTCGATGTGGCGCAAATCAGGAAAATGATAAATAATTGATTTATCTTAAAACGAGCTCGTCTAGATTTCGTACTTACAACGGCCACTAAAGTTTTTTTTTATTTCTTTCATTCATTCTTTTTCCCCTTTTTGTTTCTCAAGAGCCCTAAACAAGAACAGCAACGTAATTAAAAAAGGGGGAAGCGGTTGGAGATTCAAAGAAGAGAATAGAATCGAGAGTGAAACTGAGTAACAGAAAGTTTCCCACAAAGCCCATTAATTATTAACAAACGAAAAGAATGAATTCGGCAGCAAGTTTTTGTTTTTTGTTCCACAAGATGAAAAAAAAGCCTCCAACCAATGTGGAAACTTTCTTTTTCATTGTATTTAACGTGCAATAATTATTCATGAAATGAGTTTTCCTGGGTCATAACAAATCAACTTAATTAGATGAAATGGTTTCGGGCCATAATGGCGTGCTTTTACTTTCTATCTAACCTTACAATTTGCATTCTTAATTCAAGCAAATTTTTCATGAAGCTTTTTTTAAGGTTTGATGTTAAGATAAAAGCTTTTACTCTTCATAAGATTTTTTAATTATTAAATATTTTATCTCATTGATCATTCACATTTCTCCATGTTTACACTTTAATTAACAATGAATTTTGACATGTAAGAAATATTAGTTTTTATCTGCTTGATATTTTTAATTCTAGATAATTTAAGGTAAAAATGTCTTAAAAGTTTTTCACACTAACGTCAGAAATAAAAATAATCTTGCAATAATTAAGCCAATGATTCTTTCTTGAAATAATTTATTGTACATTTAAAATGTATGAGTAGGGTCTCAAATCCATTAGGATAAGTGCTTGACCGTCTTTATGTAGACGATGAGATAGAATTTCGTATCAATTTTCAAAATGCCATGGAAAGAAAATCCCCAAGCTAAGCTTCTGATCTAATGATGGCGAGTTTTTATGTACAAATCGTACTAATTTCCTTATGACAGGGATGATTATTTCTGTAACAATTCTTTCGATAACATGATTTTCCTTTGCGGCAATCACAATTAAGATATTCGTCAAAGTATCATTTTTCACGAGGGGAAATTCACGGACGAAAATCGTCGACCTCAGCAACAAGAACAAAATGAGTCGAGCAGGTGAGCATCTCTATGATCAAAACTTGTTAATTTCATCCAGTATTAATTACTTACGACGTTTACTGTTAAATTAGTATAGAATGAATCTTTCATGATTAATTAAAAATAATTCAACAAACGATTTCACACCCTTAAGCAATATTGAAATTTTTTGTTTTTATTTGATAATTGAAGCTTCTTGAGTTACTCAAACAATTAAGAGAAATTGAGCGAGAGGAAACAATGCTCATTGACGAACTACGTTTAGGTAAACATGAGGTGATCACGACAAACATTTTAATATAAATTAGCGAGTATTTTGAAATTAAATCATTGTTCGTTCGACTTTCATTGACAAAAGTACTTCAAGTGAAAAATAATTTCAGAAAAGTTCATTCGAAGAAAACCATCAATAAGTTCTGTGTGAATTTTATTTTTATATTAGTCCATTGCTAGCTTATTGATGTTTTCTTTGAATGAATAAAATTCAATAACTTCAGTTGAGTTCTACAGGCATCATAAAATAAAATGGATCGAAATTAAGAAAATTTCTCATCAGAGCTCGTCAATGTCTTCCAACTGTTTAAACAAAATATCTTTAAAATTATCTCAGGTGGGAAGAAAGTGAAGAGGTTTGATTTGAACAGCAAAGACATCTAAGCAGCATCAGAAGTATCGACAAATTGGATTGGGTGTGATCTTTCTAGGACAATGTGATAAATTTGCTTCAAGAGATTCACAGTCAATTAAATAAAATCGTGGAAGGCTTTAAAAGTTGTGTTATGAAAAAATTATGAATCCAAGTGTACAAGTGCTTGTTCAAGTTTGATTCTTCTCGTTGAGAAAGTGAATTTTTTATTTTTCCATTTCATAGAGAAAAACTTTAAAACTGAAACGTTGCGTGCAGGAAACGACGACGATACTTAATGTTTAAACAAGATTATACACAACAATGCTCGACGTGAGAAACTGCCCGTGAATGTGCCCTTAAATTTTTTCAAGTTATGGTAAGAAAAATGTTTCAACTCTTTAAGGTATTCTTAGAACGAAGAAAACCATTTCTCTTAAAAATGAATTGCATGAGTTTAAAAAATAAATTCATGATATTCATCTATGTATTTCAATTTTAAAGTGAAAATTGTGATCCTTTAAAACCATGAATATTTCAACATCACATGAAACACATGAATAATGGATTCGATCATCATAAAACAAAGATAACACTTCTTAATGCATCATGAAGTTCTTATCCACTGACAAGACTATCATCATCTTTATATTGTCTCCACAAAATGATATCGTTATGAATTCAGAATCAACAAACAAGCCTTTAGAGTGCGTCATGAGTGCTTTAAAAGAACTGTTTATGTTTCCATCCATTAAACGTTCATCAAACGGTTTTCACAACTTCAATTTTCTTTGTTGCTGTTTTGGCCGCTACGTAGTAATCACAAATAACATTTTTCACAGTGATTGTTGATGAAAATCTTTATTTGCCAAATTTAGAATTTCTTCTTCCCGTAAATCTACATAAGTAAGCATTTATCATTAAAAATTGCTTCTTAAGAAAATGATGGAAAAGTATTCGTTTTCAATAAATTTCCATAAAGAATTATTCAAAGAAAAACTCGTTAAAAGATTTCTTTTTTTCTTCGTTTTCATTCTCTTCTGCCATCACAACTTCCTTCAAATACTTTTTTTTCGTTCGTTTTTTCGTGAAATATATTCTCTCCCATCCCCACCTCTTCTTAAAACACAACATCATTAATTTTCATGAAGATAAAACTCTCAATGGTGATTTAACTTTTGTTGTTTTCATTTCGGCGGAGATTTCGAGCTGAAGCTGATGAGAAATTGGAAATAAAGAGAAAAATGATTTTTCTTTATTTCCTAAATCCATTTCTTATGAAAGCAAAAGCAAAAGCAAAGAGAAAAAAATTGAAAATAATTTCGACGATGATTTCCTTGGAGATATGCGAATTATCATTGTCGACAAACAGATTTTCTCATGAATATAAAAATATAAAATTAAGAGGGATTTCTTGCTTGATTATTCTTAATTCTTTTCTGAGTCACTCGACCATTGGAATCAAATTGAATGACGCTGAGTAAAACATAAATTTATCCTTAGAATTATGCAATGGTTCGAATGTTGTTATGAGCTTTGAGTTAATTATTCAAATATCTACAGATAATCCAACATTTAATCTTCCATTGGATGTAATAAATCAAGAGCTTGATGGTAATTTATTCTCGATCAACATATGACGACGCCCAATTCGAAATCTCTTCCTTTCTAAGTGGATCTTTGAGATGAATTTTATTGTTGAAATTCAGTTCAAATGCATATTCGTATGCATGAATATCTCATTTAAATTTTTCAATTTTCTTCAACTTCAGTTCTATGAATTATTCATTTATTTTGCGCATTTTTAGTGCTGCTGTTGAATTTTAACATCTGATTCGAAGACAAACATTTTTGGGAAATTTGAATTTTTCAGAAGAAACGAAATTGTCAACTTTCACAACAGTTTTTCTTTTCACCCTCTGTTTACATTGTAGGGTTGAAAATACGTATTGGTGATGAAAGAACTTTGCTGAAATTTGTTTTGAAGTCTTTCTTTAGATATCAGCTTATCAAATGTTCGAAAAGATGACAAACTTTTACATTTCTATTCAAGGGGTGCCTGTCACCATCTCGTTTTGTTCTCACCATAAATAACTTGACAAATATTCTGCAATATTTATAACTTTGAAAATAAAGAAGAAGTGGAAAGAACAGAAAGAAAAAGTTGCCGTGAGGAAATTTCTGTCATGTTTCATAATGGAGATGGATTACGGTAATTATGTAACTTTTTTTGTTTCACAAATTACATCTTTTACATCATACTAAGGAATCTGAATAGAAAGAAATTTAATTATTTTCTTTAGTTAAGTGCATATCCATTCGTACACAAAGCTGAGAGAAATTTTCTGGAAACCTGATATTTACTTTTTCCATTAAATTTTTTTTCTTCTTCCTCTTGAGCTTAGCTTAGAAATTTTTTCCATTCCTTTTGCACAACCAATGTTCAAATACATTCAGCTCTCGAAAGAAATATGATGCTTTATCTTCGTTTTCTGATACAATGAGGCAAATTTATGAGACATTAAATCTTGCGAAAATGATGTTGATGAAAGGCAATAAAAGCCACAAATTTTCCTTTTTTCTCTGACATTTTCTCTTCGTTTTTTTCTTTCTTGAGGTTTTCCACACAACAAAGGGAAATAAAATATCATGTCTCATAAGATTTGTGTGAGTGTTGAAAGGAAAATGTATATTCTCAGTCGTGGCAACGAGATACTATCACTTTGATGACTTGGGAAGTTGAGTGAGAGCTGATAACTTTTAATGTTTAATCTTTGATACTTATGTTCCTATCATAATATTGACATCATTTATAAAGTACGGCATAAGTTGCTAAGGAGAAAACTTCGTTATGTGTAGCTCATAAATGGAAAGATGTTTTATCGACGGAAACACAAAGCAAAGAAAAATTGTGGTTTCGCTTTCAAATCCTTAAAAGAATCATTATGCAATGCTTTAGTTTCTTATCTCGTTTGACCTTTTATTGACATTTAGTTAAATTGAGATTACTTTGATGTTTATGTATGGTCGGATCTGAATTGTAAATCTCTTTTATGGTCTAATCTTACATGTACCCTCATCAATTAATGTTGAATTTCCCTCGGTCTTTAGTTGACAGCACATAAATAAGATTGGCTTATTCGAGGCTTCATTCGACACAAAAAGAAAATGCCAAGCATAACAAGATTAAAATACCATTTTTGTTGGTGTAAAATCTTTTGATAAATTAAATCTCTTCCAAGATGACGAGAAAGTTAATTTTGAAAAAGCACGGTTCAATTAGCGAATCTTGTTTTCTAATTTTTCTTCTCTCATCATTACCATATCAACGAAGAGATGTGCGTCATAATTTGACACGAATCCCATTGAAACATCCAAAATTATTATAAAATATTTAGAGTGGAATCTTTTAAGCGTTTTAGTTTTTTCTCGTGTGGTTTAACAAAAAGTTTCAGTTTCTTAAGTTCGCTTCTTCAAGACGCTTCTGGTGGAAAAGTAAACAAAATTCTTAAAACCTTCTAAGGTTATGGTGTCACAACCTAAGCTGAGGATTATGCAAAAATATCCGGCAAATCCTCCCTCAACTCAACAAAAACTTTCTGATGGAATTGCTTTTATGGAACATCCCTTGGGACGACTTAAATTTTATTGGACACAATTTTTATCAACGGGTGGTCGAGATAACATTCATTGAAAACTCTATTCACATGCGTGCTTTGTTGATGGTTTGTTTAATGAAACATTTCGTTGGCTAACGATAATGTTTATTTGCCATTCAAGGCGCTTAATTCTCTCAAAATCTATCATAAAACTTTCTTCTCAATGTAAGCGACATTTAATATGTTATAAAAATTTCTTAAAAATAAACATTTCAAATAATATCAAGTTGGAATGAAGATCCTTGGCATACATTGATGTCAGATTTTAAAAGATTCATTATTTTGACTCAAAGAAAAACAAACTTTTCTTTATTTTTTTTGTTTGCCATACGAAATTGCTTTTCATCTAATGGTATGTAGAACGCATGAGAAAGGGAAAAATATCTTAAAAATAAACATTCTTGACATGGTAATATCCATTAAAAATTGTTTTTTCTCTTCTTCTTCCTTTGTTGAAAGTGGAATTCTTATGTTGATATTCAAATTTAGAATCTCAGTAGATAGTTCAGCAGAGCTTACATGAATCGCGATTTACCGATTTCTGAGTATTTCGCATTCAAATTAATGTTGTTTTCTGATCTTTGGCATGAGATGCTCAAAAATTTCTCAAGTTTCAAAGTATTCGATGAATTTTAATAAAAAGGGAAAGATGAAATCAATATTTTCCATGGCAACAAAATGTCTACCTTAAGCTGATTAAATTTCAAATATTAATCCGAGTAAGACTTTTGTTTTCTTTATTTTTACCCTCAATTATTTTTTATAATTTTCTTAATAATATAATGAAAGTGACACGCTTAAAGAAAAATCCTTGGCAAAAAGTAAAGAAAAAACTCAACCACCAAGTGGAACATTAACCAAGCATAGAAGAATTTTATTTTTCTTTTTAGACGACGTAGAAGTTTGTTTTGTTCTTATTTCCTTTAAAAATTGTTTCTGCAGGTTTCTGTCTGTTTTCAATGTTTTCTTGAAATTTTCTGTCTACGACAGATTAGTTTTTGTGACTTTTCCAACCAACATCAAGTAAAAAGAGACGACAAAACTTCAAAACTTCTTGATTACACAACATGAAGAAGTTTTGAATGCAACTGAGATTGTAGTTCACGTACATACATCAGGAAGCTAAACAAAACTTAAAACGTTTTATAAGAGGTAGAAGTAAGAAGAAGGGTAAACTTGAAATCGTTGTTTATAGCGATTTCAACACCGAAAGCAATTTTTCCGTGTCTTGTGAAATGCTCAACATAATTTAAGAAATTATTGCTCCCAATCACGCAATTCCCAACTGAAATCACTCTTTCCGGCTTCTCTATTAACCAACTTTCCTCTGCTTTCCAATTTCGCAAAGTCATGTCGGAAGCCAAAACTGATTTTCTTCATGAATACTTTATTCTCATACATTGATGTTTACTCCCATGTTGGGAATTTGAGGAAATTGCCTTCACCATAAATAATTTACAAGCCGAAATCGACCTCATATTTCATGCGATATCGAAGACGAAAATTCGATTTGTGATTGCAAATACACATTAGCTAGAAACGTGTCTTTTATCGACATCTTACATCTGTTTGATGACATTTTGCCTGTTGGTTTGGTTGGCTTCCCTCCTTGGGGCGCAAAGAATATCTTTTACTTATGAGACTATTAGACATTAGGCCATCGATTGAAAAGCGAAAAACGTATGAAATATTGAATAACTCAACTGATTTATCCTTAGAATTATGTCTTAATAAAATATTCTTTCCTTTCAATAATTCACTCAAATTATTTTCATCGCAAAATTGCTCATGTTTTATTCACGCAAATTTTTCCCCGTTTATCACTGCGTGACTCAACATAATCTGACATAATCGTATCATTTATTATTATTGATTTTATATATGATCGTCTGCAAAAACATTTTCATAGACATGTTTTCATCTAGAAGATTCTTCCTGTTATGCTAAAATTCTGCATTGACGTCATTTTAGCTTTGTTTAATGTGTGATAAGAACATAAAATATTTATGGCTTATATACGCACTCCTACACCCGATAAAGCATTTTTCCTCGTTATACAATATCACATTCAAAAGATGTCAGAAGTATTTTGTTGTGGGTGTGAAAGCAATCTTGTGTTGTACATATTTCCTGGTGCTGTTCGCAGCAGCAAAAAGCTGCTTCCGAGACAATCCGCTCAGGTTTCATCGAGCATAAATTCACAAAAATTTTGAAATGTGTCGCATATTTTAATACAATTTCTCTTTCTTTTTCTACTGCTGCTGCTGCTCATCCTTTTTCGTTGCTATGACTCAGAAAGAAAATTTTCGCGGTTGAAAAAGTAATGTTGAAATATAAAAGACCGGATTACTCACGAACGCTTAAGAATGAATGAAGATGAGAACGACATTAAATCTCAGCTTGAATAAAATCTATTTTGTGTAATCCCATCAAAAGAACACCAACTGTACTTGCCTTTTATTCTTCTTCTCTATTTAGATCCCTTTTGCTTTTATTTCTTGTGCTTTTTTTACAAGATAATTTTCCCTCTTCTTTGACGAATTGGAAACACTTTTTGAAGTTAAAAAACTTTGTTCACTCACTTCATAAGTTTGTAACAGTTTTTCATCATCAACTTCTCTCTTCACAAATGTTTGGAAAAAAATGTTGAAATTTATGCACGGAAAAACTTTTTCTCAACTCGCTTGACTTTATCAGCATTGTCAGTTCGTTTTTTTAGTTTTATTTTTCCTCTCGACTTCATTGCTATTGAGTTCAGAATTGGTGAAAACTTTGGAATTGCAGTGTGACATAAAAATTAAGGAATATGTTTGATGAAAAAATCAAATTTATTTCTCTAATCGACATAGGAATTTAATAACTTTAGTTTTGAAACCATTTCATAATTCACTAGTATAAAATCCCTTTTTTTAATTTTTATTTACCTTTCTGTTCGTCCATTATTTACAGACCAACGAACAGAAAAAGATTTTTGAACCCACAATTCGAATTTCATACTTTGGCTTAGCAATCTCTCATCACCAATACATAAAATTTGAATGGATGGAAGCACATGAAGAACTCTCTTCATAAATTTAAACAACTGACCATTGAATAGCTTGTTAAGTAACATTCAATCTGTGCTGAATTATTCATGAAATGGCCAGTTTTTGTTGAGGCTTCTTCGTCTCTCCTCCCCATATTTCTTTGAAACCTTTTTACTATCGGAAAATAATAATAAAACCTTACAAACGCCTTTGATTTTTATCGTTTCAGCAATCTGAAAGAATTGCAAAATAAATAAATTGAATGAATCTCTCATGGCATGAATAATATTTACAGCAACATAAAATATGATCAAAGCATAAATTTTTTATTTAAATTTCAAAACAGGGAAAACTTTAAAATTTATTAAACTTCTTAAGTTATTAAAATCTTGTGTAAAATTTAATCAATATTAACACATCAACGCATTAGTGTAGATAATTCTAGTAAAAAATGAGATCAGAACGTTGCCATGACTCGATATTCCCTCTAAAGCTTCAACATCTTTCAAAAGCTTTCTATATCAATTTATTAAAATAAATAATGCTTTCTACTCGTAAGAGTTTTTCTAAGAAAATATGAGAGTATCTAATTACTTAGTCTGTTCAGTTTAAACAAGATTATTCAGTCTTTCTCGTATGAAGATAAAAGGTTTTAACAAAGAAACTTTAGAAACTTCACTTAAGTGAAAAAGTTTCATGTTCCATGTAAGTATCAAATTTTCTTTTCCTATTTGAAACATTTCAAGTTTTAGTGAAATTTTGTTCCTTGGTAAGTTCACAACTCTATCTAAACTCAAAGCTGCAAGCACAAATTATTTATGAGTTTTCTTACGAAACTTTAAAATTAAAATTTCTAGGAATCATATCAATCACTTATCCATCTTAATAGTCGTAAATATTTTAGTTATCTCACCTTGGAAAGTATATCGGGACACATTTTAAATGAATTAAATTTGCTAGTCTGTCTTATTCAACATGATTGTGATAATAAAATAATTAAATAAATAATGCTATAATTGAAAAGTTTCAATTTTTCGATAAAGATTCCTTTCGCTTCTATTTAGGATTGAGATTAGTTTTAAAACTCTTCAAATTGAATTTATCGCGATTGAGAAATAATTTTGTCAATCTAGTCCAAGTCCAATCAACTTCTGATTTATGACTCGCAGTCGTAAAAGCTTCCGTCATTAATCTAATCTAGCCAGTGCTCAACGATAGCATTTTGACTAAAATCTGATTATTTTTCAATTAATCTGTCAGTTTATTCTCTGCCTTGCGTACAAACATTGACAAGATGATTTTTAAATTATTATTAATTTATTTTTCAATAAATACAATTTCAGCTGTTCCTCTAAAGTTCAGAGATGGAGTCAGCGTAGTTCCGTACATTGTTAATGGAACTGATGCAAAAATTGAAGAGTTTCCCTTCATTGTATCTTTGATTTATATTTACAATGAGACTTTATCCTGGCATACCTGTGGTGGATCGATTTTGAATGAATATTGGATTTTGACCGTAATTCTCTGTTTCGATTCTGTTGATCTTATTTAATTAACATGAACTATTTACAGGCCGCTCATTGCATTTACGATGAAGAACCAGAATCATACGCTATTGAATATGCTACAACACACGTCACGGAAACGCCTGGAAGCTTTAAAACAAGACAAGTTGAGAAATTGATATGGCATGAAGATTATGATGAGGCAAACCTTAATGACGATATTGGCCTGATGAAAGTGAGATCTCATCTTGACATAAATTTGTTTGACTTCAAGATTCGTTTGCCTGTTCGTGATGCTTATTTTGCAACTGGCATACCAGCAGTGTTAGCTGGTTAGTTTGATCTGATAATTTCATCATGCTTATTAACAAAAACATTTAAATCATACTTATTAGGATGGGGTAGAATAGGAACTGGCATGCCAATCAGCACAATTCTTCAAAAGGTTGATTTACAAATCTACAATCAATATGATTGCGCTCAAATTCATCAACCAGGATGGTTGTTATACAATAATATTTGCGCAGGAGTACCTGGAGGTGGAAAAGGTCAATGCAATGGTAAAATGCTTTCAACTTAATCATAAAGTTTAAAATCCTAATTAAAACTGAAATGTTCTTTTATAATTTTACGTTGTGAATTCACAGGCGACTCAGGTTTGTATTTCAATGAAAAAAATTAATTATTCAATGTGTAGAAATGACAATTGATGGTAATTTAGGTGGACCACTTATGTCGCTTGGAGTGCAAGTCGGAATTGTTTCATGGTCTATTAAACCGTGTACTGTTGCACCGTACCCAGGTTAAACAAATATTTAATAAGTCATAATCAAATTTCTCATTTGTGTACAATTTATTTAGGTGTGTTCACAAGTGTTGCACCCTATGTTGATTGGATTGCCGAGAACAGCGGACTTAATTTCCAACTGGGAATGTTTTTGCATAGTGTTTAAAAAAGTGAAATTCTGATGGCAAAAATATTTAAAATTGTTCAATGAAATTTTATTCAACTAATCATTAAAATATTTTCAAGTTTTGAGATTGTCATTTTATCTTCTGATAATTGTTATCGTCAATTTTCGTTTCTTAAAGTGCTGTGTTGTGTTGTATTGTTTGGTCAATATTTGTTCAAGGACAAAAGATTGTTTGCACAAATATTATGTCATGTTTGGTCTACTTTTGCACCAATGTTGTCAATAAAGTGGCATTTTATCAAATGGCAATGAAGCTTTCTTTTATCGTTTAAATCCGATAGAAATTCATGTTTGTGGTTAAATGATCTTTAATAAAAGATGAATATCATCTGCCAGGTGTGCTGTAGCATGTCCTTTGACAACTTAAACAGTGAGTTTGGGAATAAAGTGATCAAATTTTGAAATGGTTTAAGCCACAAAAACAGAGTTAATCAGATTATAATCCAGCAAGTATTCAACGAGTCAACGTTCATGAACGGCATTGGATTAAAATAATCAGCGATAATAGCTATGATTACAAAGTTCCACGAGCTTGCTTGCTTTTTTTGACGGATCATATTTGAAAGTTGAAAAAGGGTAGCGACATGACTGTTTGGATCATATCAGGCAAAAAGTCAGGCCTTAAACCTCAAAAGGCTTGCAATAACATTATAACAATTGAAGAATGTGTGGGACCATCAGTCGCATGTCATTCATACAGAATATTTGCGCCATGGGGATCAGCATCATATTCAGTGCAGATTTCGTTGATGTCATCATTTGATTTTTAATCTTTATTTTTTATGAATTTGAACGAATAAAGTTTCTATGGTGATCTCTTAATACATGTTAACATTGATGTCAATAGCAAATTTCCAAGGATAGAAATAACGTCGTAAATTTTCGCCAGAAATTCTTGGTTGAGAAAATTGAATTTCAAATATGACAAATTCTCAAAAAAAATTAACATTTCCTGAAACTTCTCCATAATAGCGGCTTGCTGCTCAATTGACGGTATTAAATGAAGTGCTCAAATTAGTGTTTTTTACTTATGTATAAGGCTTTGAAATAAACTTGTCGAGTCATAAAACAGCCACAAAACACGCAAGACACTCTTTGATCCATCATTTTAAACGGACTACAAAAAAAATGTTTTCCTGTTTCATACAGTAATGCTTCTGAATGGTTCGTGTGTGGTTTGTTGCCACAGAGTTTGCTTTACATAGCATGCTGGTTCTATTTATGTTCACTCTACTCTTTGAAATCATTTCGAATAAATTTTTTGAATGTGATGTCACGCATTAAGATTAATCAGTAAATAATTCAAAGAAATCCAACTGTACAAAGTAAAAGAACTGTATGGAAAGAAGTAAAGCATAAGTAGTATTAATTTAAGTAGATATCATGTTAATTAATAGATGCACACATAATAATTTTCGTTTCACATAAAATTGTGGCCAACTCTTTTATTAAGTCACGCCACACTGCGAGCAGTTTTGTGTACTCAGACTTGGTTAGATTTTTTGTTTTCTTTTTTGTGTCCTTAGGAAGTTTACTTGTTATTGTTAAAGTTTTGGCTTTTCCTTTTTTTTAGCTTTACAAAGGGTGGCAGATCTGATAATTTATATGAGAACTGAAAGCGTTATTTATGAAATGAAATTATTTGAATATGATGTTGGGGGTTGTAAACAAGAGGCATTGAAGTCCGTATAATTTATTTATGATACTTTCACCCTTCCATTTCTTCACAGATAACAAGAAAAAAAAGAGGTTTTTATCCAATTTTAAGTTTGTCTTTTTCCGTTCTTCAAGGAACATTTCTCTGCTGAATAAACACAATTATTTTGGGTAGACAGAATTTGATTTCTTCTCAGGACTTATTCGAATGTTTTTCTATCTGCTTTCATTTTTTTCGTTTAAAGAAAATAGAATTTTCAGTTTCAAAATACTTTCTTTTCTTTTCGAAAAATCGATGGGATCCTTTTAAAGCTAGACATATCACAAGACTTTGTCTCCGTCTTGAATCGAATTTAGAACACTTAAGGCTTAAAGAGATGAACGGAATATAGCTATGCCAATTCTCGAGGAATTTGTAAACGTTTTCTAATATCATTGGATATTCCATGGCAGATATATGTGTCAGAAAACGAGATATTTCCATCAGGGTCATGACTCGGATCTACGCAGTTTGTCTATTTAAATCACTAGCTTGAGAGATTTTTAAGGACACCATAACAATATTTTATGAAACTAGCTTAGACCCGACTTCAACATAAGTTTCTATTCCGAAACTAGTGAGGAAGTCAATTAAATAGTTAAAAGGCAGATCATTAAGGTCTTTTCCCCTTTATTCAATTGAAAAGGAAAAACTTTGAAGAACTTTGTAAAAGTAAACTTTTATGCAAATCTAACATCGATAAGTGAGAAAATAATTCTCATGTTCTTATGTTCAATTGAAATATTTGCAGAGCTGAGCAATCGTCGTAACCAATTCAAGCATCTCCAATCAATCAACTCGCATCAAATCCACTTAACTACCTCTAAGCAAAACAAAGACGAAAAAGAAAATAAAAAATTCCATTCTGAAATTGATATTTTCTTTCAAGTGATTGAAAGGATTTCCCAAATCACTTGTAACTGCTTTTCGCTTAACAACACAACAAGCGGTAGCACATTATATTGAAAGAAAACAAAAACAAGGCAAATATAATAAAAAAAGAAGAAAAAAAAGTTGAAATGACTTGAAGGTATTGATGTCAAATGGGGTATGTGAAAGGAGAAATGTGCGCCACAATTGGAAATAAAATGTGTACAGACACACGCAGATAACATGAAACTTGCCATTGATTTTCCACTTGTTTTTTTTGACGGTTCGGTTTCCGATTTTCTTTTGGGTTTTTTTTATCTCTTAACTTGTCACACATAGCTTAAAAAGTCTTGTTAACAATCATTTGGAATTCAAGCTCGTTTGCTTGTTTTTTTGTGACAATGACTACGAAAGACCGAAATGTTGAACGAGAAGGAAAATCTGAAAATATTTTCATTAAGAGGAAAAGAAACATTTAATTCCGCAGCAGTTTTTTGTTGAAACATTTAGAGGAAAAGTAAATTCATCTTCATTGTTAATCTTGGGGAACTGTAAATATACTTTCAAAAATAATAGAACAACGTTTACATTTATGTCAGCGGTGGAGTGATTAAGTGGAGAATGGGAAAATGTGGAAATGCTCAAGAAAAATCATTCGAATCAGATGAAAAACAGCTGTTTGCTTTTGGAATTAAAAAGTTTTTGCTCCTTGTGGCTTTTAAAGATTCGAATTTGTGACAAACATTCTGTGGATTATTTTACTCTCTTACTGGAAGAAAAAATTGCTTCATCACTACGCGCCGACGTGAAAATCATTCCAAAACGTGGTTTTTGTCGTACAAAGAAGAGAATCGTTCCAATTCTACCAACAGAAAATGTATAAAATCCTTTGCATGTTGTTTCATCACTCAGTTCCCGTTGAAAGCTCTTTGGAAGAAGATTCAAAACAGGAGCGCATATAAAAATCAAAATAGATAATTAAAATCCAAAGAGAAAGCAAAAGGCAAAAAGTAAGAAGGAAGTGAGAGATTATAGTGAACTATTGTTTCCTGTTGTGCTATAACGTGGGACAATTTCCGCGTTTAAAAGCAAGCAACATAATGAGATGCCTCAAAAAGGCAGCAAGTGAAACTATACTCATTCACATTACATAATAATTTAAAATCTCGTAAAAGCCACAAGCAACAAAATAAGGACGAGTTTGTGTGTCTCTACAGATGAAATTAAGGATTATTGGATTTTCTCTGCTATCGTAACAGTCGTCATTGTTTTTATAGCCCCGTGAAAATATTTATTTAGATCATATACCAAATGTATAAATTTTGGATAATTGGATTAGTTCTAGCAATGCTCGAAGGTAATTTTCTTAATTGATGGATTATGGCTAGATCAACGAGATTAATATAAAATTTCGTTGTTAATTTGTTGGTGACAATGTTGTGCAATAATAAGAAAGTCTAAAAAAGAAAAGTGATTTTGGTAGAAAATATTTTACACAAAAATAGTTCAATTTCGACAAAAAGGAAACGAAAAACTTTTTTCTATTCAATTTCATGTTGAAATCTCAACTATTGAATGTAAGGTTAAAAATTATGCTAATACTTGACGACACCACATCGCTTTAAGTCTCGAAATAAACGGCACAAGAATTTATTCAAGTGAACTGACTTGGAAAATTTAAAAGCAAAAAGTGTTTATCCATTTCGTTGAAATATGCATCGAAAGCTTTGAAGCGTTTTTCGTTTTTTTTAAACGGCTCACTTTTGACACTTAAAAAGGGGCGAAACATAAAATTCATTGTACAAAATTTATGAATTCTAAGTTTACGATAAGGTTTTTTCCTCTTCGGGTGAAATGTTGGTTTGCGGGATATTTACGACACACATCGTGTACAAACATACATAACATGAGTGAAGAGTGTGTATGAACGTAATAATCGGCAAAAAGGGACTAAAAATATATTTTTCGAAGCTCAAGGAAAAATACTCGTCGATCGATAACGAATAAATTTGCCTCATAAGGCTGCCTTTTTTTTCTTCTTACACTCATTCTCGAGAAGCAAATAGAGTGAATGTAATGCGACCTATAGAAGCATGAACGGAGAGGAAAATATTTGCTAGACGAAAACATGAAATTTTGCAATTTAGTGGTAAAATGAAAATAAAACACAACTTGTTTGTAACTCTACTTCAACGAGTTGCGACAACAGCAAGAAAATGCTTCTAAGAAATAAAAGCTGTCTGTGACATGTTGACTGATGGTTAAATAGAGTAACTTGAAAAAAAAGTGAAACGTTTGAGTTATAAAAAATTTAGAAATGAACCCGGAAATAGATAAAAAGAAAGAGAAAGGAAAAAGATAGCATCACGCGAATGTCAACGAATGAAGATAAATAAAATTGAGGGTATCCTTGAATAAGTTATAAAGCGTAAATACAGCTGCTTCTTCAAATGAAAGTCTTCTTCAAATAATCTAATAAGATTCAAACGCAACTGTTAAAGTCAAAATAAAAAAATGAATTAAATAAGTTAAGAGCATTTGGAGCTTTCAATTTTTTACGGTAAGCCCGCTTAACGTGAATAATGCTGGAAAGTCAATTTGCTTTGTTAATCTGGAAAACAGAAAACTTTAAAAGCTTTAATAAAATTCTCTCATTTGAGCTCTATTAAAGGTACATATTTACATTGAGCAAGCCGACACTAAAATGTTTAAATAAATTGATACGATATCAAATAACTAAATAAATATTTGTGATAACAACAGGGGATGAATGAAACTGACGTAGAAACTGAAATATCCACGAACATAACAACATTTAATGGCATTAAGCTATGACAAAAATTGAACTTCGCATACAGAAGTAATTGCTAATAATTTCGAAGTCGTGTCGATGCCTGAAAGTTTTTAATTAATCTTCACTATCACCACAGCAGTCTCGGATATCCCATGGAGCGCAACTGTTAGAACTCGCTTCATCGTCGATCGAAAAGCAATTAATTTTTCTTTTTTTTTTGTGTATATCTAACTACTACACATTTTTGCAACAACAACAAGAGTTCGCGTAGGAAGAAGAGTCTTTCAAATGATAAATTGAGTTGTCGAAGCACATGTCACCAACAAATGATACACGATATTGATTCGGAAATAATTGATTAAAGTCAGAGAAAGAAGAAGACGAAGATGAAGAAGAAACGAAGAAAAAGTTGAAGCAAAAGAATTTCTTTTTATAAATAAAAATCCCTCGTATGTATCTTCTTCGCTCTACGTGAAATTCAATTTGTTTTCCAATTATTATAAATGTCTGTTCGTCCCCACATCATCCCAATCTGTTTCATTACAGATCTTTGTAGCTCAGTAAAAATACAAAAAATCACTGTGCCATCTGTTGTCGTGATGGATTACAATCTAAATTTAAGCGAAAGACCAAATTTATCTGCCCCTGAGTTCCTGCTTGATTGTGATTTCGATATGGAAGAAAATGAAAGCGGATTAGTCATCAAATGGCTACTAAATAACCAGGCCATATATCAATGGATACCACCTCGGCTGCCAACAGCGCTTTCGCTGTTGAAAAATCGAATTAGAAAGAATTTCACCGTTTCAGATGATCCAATGAAAAAGTATCGCGGTTTGGCTGTGACGAAACCAATGCTTAACTTCTCGGGCAACTACACTTGCTCAGTGCAGACGTTTCAATCTTCAGATAAGAAAACATCACACTTGCAAATAATTGGTGAGTGTTGATAAAATGAAATAATTTACATATTTATGAATGTTGAGGCATATCGGAAGTGGTTAACAATGACATTCAGAAAGTGTTGATTCCTTTTACGTTTTGCATTTATAAATTATAATCTGTATTCAATTCAATGAACTGTAACATTTTCCATATGGATTTCTCGGAAATTTTCCATTTCCCATTTAATGTTTAGTCAAATGAAACTTCATTGTAAGAGTAGATACGTATAAGTATACTTAATATAGAAATAATTAGTAATTAACTTTTACCGTCCATAGATTCGAAATGGAATTTCATTTCACAGCAATACAACACGAATTTACCGAAATGAAAATTAATGAAAATTTATCTTCCTCAGAAGCTAAATAAAGAGCTTTGAATGAATAAAATTTCCGTGCAAGCCCCTTTCTCTGCCTCGACCATTATGTGATTTTATTTCTTAATTAAATTTCATTGTTATGTTCCGCTTGCTTTAAAATTTAGTGGCATTTGTAAAGTCTGCCGGTGATGGTAATCTTCTCATTTCTCTCTCTTTTTTTGCTTTTATTTCAGTGCCAGAATCGCATTTCAAGCTGAATTACCGTACAGACTTCGATAGTATGGTGCAAATCAAATGTAGTGCTTTCAATGTGTATCCGGAACCAAAATTATCGTTAAAGTATGATTTTCAGAACATGAATTTCGGTGTTGTTTGCGTGTGATGTCAAAGGCGTTACTAGTCGCTCGAACTAAACACTGTTGTGTCGACATCACACGCAGATGACACCGACATGAACATGAATGGCAAAAGCATAAAATATGCTAATTTGATTCTCATATGTAAAATTTATATTGCAGCATAAATAATGTAGAGTTGAAAAGTGATGTTAAATTAGTTAAGGACAGTAGAGATGGTTTATTTGATGTCAAAGTGGTTGCAAAATATCCGAAGAATTCTTTGAAGTCCGAAACGATAATCAACTGTCAATTAACAATACCAGACACGAACTATACGAAGATACAGGAGACTGTTTATTATGGTGAGTGAATAGTTGAATGAATCAATAAATACTTTGATCATAACGCCTCAAAGGTTACCAATAAGCATACATTTTACGTGATGTTCCATATCACATTTTCACATTCCAATTTCGAATTCAATCATCATCTGCTATCATAAAAAAAGCTTACAGAAAACGAAATTCTTTCATAATATTTTTTCACAAGCTTGGTTGTTGTGAGACATGAAATGTCTGACAAATGTCATGCAGTGCGAGATATGTGCAAAATGTGTTCCGATAATACAATCATCCCCTTGTCAAATCCCTCCTGGCTATGTCATTGATATTTCAATCTTAATTTCCGTCCTTTATTCAATCCATTTCCCTTTCTTTCTTTTTTTGTTTCACATTTTTCCTAGAACAAGAACCAACGTCATCAGATCCGGATTCAGATGAAGAAGCTGATCTAGTTTTGTCTCTAGAGACAGAGACAGGACTTTTGACGAATCAACATACAAAAGGTAAGAGATTGAAGTTGAATTGGGAAAATGATATAATTGATATTGCGTTCTCTGACTCTAATTGAATTTTCTTCATTATATTTCTTTCCTTTGTTTTCTTCCTTATTTTATTTTGTTTCATACTCGTCTTAATTTTCTTTATCTCGCAAAGACCACTCAGCATCATCATCGAAACCTTTCACCATTGTATTCTTCGAGTGCTACATGATACTATTTTTTACGATTTTTGTAACAAAGCTTTGTTGAGATTGGATGTATTTGTTGAGCTATCACAAAAAGCTGCCACATGAGAATCATCGATTGTAAGTTTCCACTGAAAAGAAGGAAAATCAGCGGTAACTGAGAAGAGAATGGATGAAAGGATAACCAACAGGCAACATGGACTTGATCAACAAGGACTTCAAGTGGAGACCACTTTAAACAAAGACATAATAAACAATGATTGAATTAAAAACAGTGTATAAATGTTAGGAACATAGTTCGCTATTAGTTTTGATGGGCAGAGAAGCAGTGCTTGAATAAATTACAATTTGATTACTAAATTCTAACTAAATTGATGAAGAAAAATTACACCCAAAACGATACACGAAAAATTTTCCGTTAACCGTGATTAATGGATAATGTTGCTATGTATGTAGAAAGTTGGATGAAAAGCGGGGAAAATTTAGTGCTTTTACGGAAAAGAAAAAAAAATAGTAATTTGGTGATATTTTTTCATGACGAATATAAAAATAATAAAAAAAATATTGAATATGTTTAGATTCCTATATGAGAAAAAAATGATAAGTGTTATTTGCTGTATTTAGTAACGTAAGGGAGACAAAATTATACAATAATTAATGAGACAAAACATGATGGAAGAAATAAAATGAATTTTTAACTGAAAGTAAAGTTTACTTCATCATTTTCGGTACACACAAGTAAAAAGTTCGTTTTCATAAGTCGATCAACATAAAATTTTCCTCTTAAACTTGTACAAACACTTCGTTCTTCGTTTTGATAAATGTTTGCAAGACGCAGGCATTGAAAGCAGACTTTGTAAATATTATGAAACATTTCCCTATCAGCGTTTTAGATTTTTATTCAATTCGTTTGATCTGAGTATTAGATATCTACCTTAGAACATTTATCAAAGCTTCGAGTGAATGATTTCGTAACCTATTTCCGTATTTTTTCCCTCCCTTCCTTCTCTTGTGAAAAATTCGTTTGACTTTTGAATTTATGATATTTTATTACGGTCTACTACCCTACCGTTCAGTTACTGACAAGTCACATAATCTTCCAAATGTCAAATCATTTTCAGAGCTGAGCTCCGTGGATATTTAAAGAATTTGAAATTAAAAAAAAAGTCTGACATAGGTTTGAACTTCGATGTAGGTCCGACAGAAACATCGCCAATGCGTTCAGAGTATTTAGATATTTATAAAAATTCTGTTAAAAAAATTGACTGTTGCTATTGATTTACAAATGTTTGCTACCTTTCATCATCTCATTCACTCTATACATCTTTTTCCTTCTGTCATAAAAAAATTATGTAACAAAAGCACGTTCAAATTTAACAAATTTTACAGCACAATCCTGAGTACTGAACTCGTTCCATCTCAGAGGACTCGTTACATAATTTTGTATTCTTTCAAGGTGTCGAGGAAATTTAACGCCACGATTGAGCGTAATGACTCTTTTCATGAGGGCGCACTTAGGGATAACAGCAGTTTTACAGCCGATGTTTGAATCTGAAAGAAGATGGAAATTGTAAGAAATATAAAAGAGCGGAAGAGTGCTTAAAATATATTCTCAAACGTTACAAGAACAATGAATGAGTTGTGCAATGCAAGTTATTATAACAACCAATGCAATTCACAAGAAATTTCTTTCGAAACATCAAAATTGAATGGAAATTTTCAAAACAGAATAAATTTTTAACAAGTTTTAAACAAACAAATTTAAAAATCATTAAATCAATTCTGTCAGCTTTTCAATGAAAGAAAGAAAGGAAATCTGACATTTTTGTCAGGCATTGAACAACAACAGTCTGACATGTATTTCAGTTTTCCATCCTACATTGGAGAGGGTAAGATAATTATTTTGCTATAATCTACATTCTATTGTTGAAGCACTCAACGTTTATACAACTGAATAATAGAGAAAGCTATTGAAGTTGCATGTCTTTTCCGATTCTATTTCTTTTCATTCTATTTTCTTTTCCTTTTATTTTCTATCCAACAAAAGCCGTTGTCGAGCCTGCAAAAATTCCATCCACTCGTCTCTTCCCGACGTAGGAAAGTTTGCTAAATAAATAATCAGTATCAAGAATGAAACGACAGGCTGAAAAGCTTTGTTGACACCGAATTATTTATTGCACCATCAGAAGTTTCTTTTTTTGCCTTCCTAAAAATACTGTCGAAGGTAAAAAGTCAAACGACTGTCGTTTCTAAGATATGTTAATCGTAAAGTAGCGTGCAAGCATTAAACCAATTGAGTTGAAATAGAACAGAGAATTAGAATGTTTTTAATGAGAACAAAACTGACACTAGTAAAGCTTGTGTAGTAAAATGGAGAAGGAAAAACTGTCAAGTACAACTTACATAGGTTTCATTTCATTTTATTCTACTATTTAGAATCATTATACCGTAATTGTGATGTTAATCACATAAAGTAATTAGGAGAGTGTAACATTTTATTAATGGAATAGAAATTCCTCGCTGACATTAACACACCAAATATGGCTATTTTATTAATTTATTAAATATTAGGCAGATTTAATTAATGATTTCGTAGAATGAAGGCATGAAGTAAAATATTCAAGTTAAAATTAATATTAATTATTTGCTGCTTTGTTGTTAACAGTCTTCATAAGCATTTTTAATTAGTAAACGATGTGGATGTTAAAAATATTGAATTTAAAATTGTGATTGATTCGTTAGAGTGTTGAATCTCTAAGAATAAATTATTATCTAACTAATTGTAACTTATAAATTATGAGTTTAATTGAATTCATAAATATTGATCATTTCCATGACCAGGCAAACCTTGAAATGTTGGAAGAGAAAATTATAATTAAGTTTCTTTCGGTCTGAAATTTTATTTATAAAAACCATAAAATACAAAACATTTCATTAGCAACCATTCTAGAGATATTGAAAAGAAAATTATGTGAGCTGAATGAGATTAAAAAACATCTCACATGTCCTGCCCGTAAAGGTATGAAGATTTTTCGAGTTACACTTGAACCTTTTCTCCCTTAATTAACCTTTCCGAAGCATTCATTTTTAATCAACTTCTGATCCCATATTTTCAACAAAGGTTTACATACATCCCACTTTTAGCAAAACTCTTATATTTTATGAGGATCCGATTTCGCTATAATAATTTTTGTTGTTTCTTCAAAAAAAGAAGCTTCGCTCATGATTTCGGTTCAGAACTTTTTAATGCTCATCGTAAATACATTCTCACATTTCAACTTTCAAACAACAATAAATCCTCATGTTTTCATCTTAGCTTAAATAACAAGACACACAAGAAGCGAATGGGAAATAAATGTTCAATTTTTATTTGTCTCCTACGTGACCTCATTAAACGATGAAAATATATCACATAAATTAGCCGATATTCGACAGGTTTAAAATTTCTGTCACGCTTCGCCTTTAATAAAGTTCTCGGCAAGTGGGGGAAGTCGCCGAGAAATTTCCTTCAGTTATTCCAAATGTGATTCGCACGGATATTCGCAATCATGGCAAAAGTTTATAGTAACTTGGCAATGGCAATTCGATTTATCGATTGACTTCCTTGTGTGATTCTTATTAGTTTTCCGGTAGTTTGGGTTCATTAAGCAGAGAAATAAAGTTCGAGAAATGAGTTATGTCACTTGAAATAAATTTCTTCTCCATCTTCGAGCTTTTATTTCTTCCCTTTCTGAGTAAAGCATTCAAGCTCAACCTAATCCAAAAACTAAACGCAAACTCTTGCTTTTATTTTAAATACAAAAAAATAGTAATAAATCAAGATATCTTGACGCAAGATGAGAATTAACGATTTAATTTTATATTCCGTTTATTTCAGCTCCAGAATGTCTGACAGTTTTATGTGAACATTTCTTGTAATATTCATCGAAATGTGTTTAAGTTAAGATGTTTGCCAATATATTTTAAAACGAGCAAAGCAGCATTCGGAAAAAACATCAATTTAAATGCAAATCTTGAAAGGATCTCCCTCATTTCAGCACTTTGGCAATCTTGTAATGCTACATGAAGAATTAAGGTTTCGATGCTTTGTTCCCTTTTTTGCTTGCCACGGGGCGGGTATCCGCATTATGTTTGCACAATATTTTCTTGTCCTCATTCCAAACCATTAACAGATAAATTCTCTTTCTAATCTTTTTAATGTAAAAGCAAAAGATATTTTTTATCTACACTCAAATTGAAATGAAATTTTTATTGGCCCACCGTCGTATAAATGAAAAAGATTCTTATCAAAAGATTTAAGGGCAACAGCTTCTGATTATAATCAGAATCTGAATTCAAATTACAATTGGATTCAACATGTCGATAAAAATCTCTATTTGATCAACCTACGCCTTTAAGAAGACATTCAATGTTTACGAAAACAAATTTTCCAATAAATATTGAGATTGAACGAAGAAGAAAAATCAAAGAGAAATGGAAACGTGCTTGCGTTGCAGTCTACTTGTTGGGAAATCAAAATCAGATTCAATTGAACGTTGCACTGAATTTAGTTATCAAACGATCCTCTTGAAATTATTCATTCTCAGCACATTCGAAATAATTTCCATTCACGTCTCGTAAATCATTGAAGCGGATTCAAATTGAATTTGGAGGTGATTGTGGAAGTCTAAATGATGCGATGAGAAAAGCAGTTTTGCACTTTTGAGAAATCACTTGAACACTAAATTGAAGTCTGTTTGAATTGTTTTGTAAACAGCAAAATGAAACTTTGTTGCGTAACATTTGATGGTTAAAGTGTGAATTGGCAATTACAAATAATCGATGAAAATTAACGCGAACACAATTCGCATTTAATTTTAACAAATCAGCACAATATCCCTAATTAATTTAATAATTCTTCTGTGGTTCCCGCCACTTAATGACTTCGTTTCAATCATTAAAACTCGAAGATTGTGGAAGAGAATTTTCCAACCTTTTTTCTTTGGAATTAATAAATAACAGCTAAGAAACATCGATAAATCATGATTAAGGGGAAAATTTTACAGCAAAAAATATTTCCGGGACCGGCTGAAGACAAGGGAAAGAGTAATAAATTTTGGAACATTAATTTTAATGACTTGCTTGACAGTAAAACTTTTTTTAAAGCCATGAAAACAATAAATTCTAATCAATTTAAGGATAAAAACAAATCATTTTGGTGATAATTAAAAAGCTTCAGCTTTCAGACTTTCTGACTTTTAAATGAAAAAACTAAATCGTAAAATGAGGAATATTTTGTATAAATTAAAATGTTTATAAAATATGTCAATTGAATTAAAAAAATTTAAATGGAAGTTAAAACTTTGAAAGAAATTCTCTGCGGTCTTGTAGCTGAAGGGTCCAAAATTTTTTCTTTCATTTTTTATCAAACAATCTCTTGACAATTATGAGCCAGCAGAAGTAACTGAAAAATTTCTCAGATCTTGTAAATTCCACTTTTCTTTTATTGATGATAAATCTCTAATCTGCATTTATTTATTGTAAATAAATGGAAATTTTTTCAACAAAACTTATCTTAACATTTATGACTGTCAATTTTTATCTGACATTATCTCCAACTTAGTTATTTGCTTTTGTTTCATGGCAATTGAAGCACGAAAACTTTTTCAATTTCTATTTGTTTACCTAAATAAAATTTTGTCTCGCTCTTTTTGCTGAATTTGCTAAATGTAATCAATTGAAATGCAACATTTGCAATAAATTCCTTATTTGGCTTTAGAAAAGGGAAGAAAACGATTTCAATGCATCGCTTTCAAGTTTTACTTCGCTTGCAATTTTGACTATGACTGGAATCACGGGACATGACTAATATTTTCCATATTCTCTGATCCAGAGGAAATTGATTACACTTTTATAAATATTGAGTTTATGGTAGAGCAAGAAAAAAAAAGCTTTCTCATGATGTTGTATTCGATGCTCAAAAGATTTCCGGAAAATCACTCTTCATAAGTTATTTATAACTGAATCGCTCTTTATAAGCTTTTATTGAGTTTCAAGTGAACCTGAAGCTTGAGGGAGAACAGCAAAGGTGTAGAAAAGGAAGAAGCAAATACAAAACGCTCAGAATATAAATGATTTCATGGCTCACCGTCAGCATGACGTTTCATTTTCTTATTTTTTTTCTTTTACCAATGGATCCCTTAACAACAAATTACTCATCAGAGCTTCATCCAAAAATCCCTCACGAAATTAAGAGAACAAAAGTAAATAAAATTGAAATCATCTCCTTGATAGTCTTCCTTTTGGAAAAGACTCGCATTTAAGAAAAGTCAATTCAAGAAGGCCAAATATTTGCTATTTAGCTTCAGAATACATAATTGCAATGTGTCAAAACACTTTCAGATACCACGTGATGGAAGAATAATCTGCTTAATGGATAAGAGCATTATACTCAATGAAAACAATATGAAAAATATTCGCACAATCCCATGAGTCATGACTTGTGATGAGCTTTCAGTCAATGCCTTCTATGCTGTCAATTTAATCAAAGCTTCTAATTAAGATTGAACAATATCAGTATAATTGAAATTATCTAAGCATCGTTTACGCTCCATTTGCTGAGCAGTATCAATTGTTATTTGTACACTGCAAACCAACTCGTCTAACATAGACAAATTTTCAATGAAGCATAGAAGAAATGAACAAACGCTTCAGTCTGTCGAAAAGGTTCAGTTTATTCTCGTTCTTGTTGTTTAGTAAATCAACCCTTTTGTATCTATTTTAATTAACATTTACAGCTTTTTCGGGTTATATCTATAATGCTTTCATATGTGCTGTCAAGAAAACAACAAGATGGTTATCAGTGATGATGCCTTTAGTAATTAAATAAAATTGATTTTCTTATCAAAAGCTATTAATCTTTTTAATTGAAAAAAAGGTTTCATAACTTCGAGTAAACTCATAAAACGCTTGATGAAGTTCAATGTTTTTCAACGTAAAGGTAAACAATTATCTAATTAGTTTTACTTCATTAACTTCCGAGTAAAAGTCAACGCACATTCTATTCATTGTTTTAAACGTCATTTAATTAAAGATATTATTAAAAAGATATCAAATCAAAGGAAACATTTCTGATTCATGAAATAATTGCCAAGTTTTTTTAACACTCAATTATTAAGCCAATAAATTGATATTCAAATATGTCCAAATCAATTATTTATGCAGGAACAAACTTCAATAATTCTAATTAAATCGTAAACAAATTTTCATATTCAATAACCAAATTCTACTCACGTTTTTCGCACAAATGCCAGATGAGTTTTTACATAAAGCATAACAAAAAGGATAGAAAATAATGTGAGTTAGCCACGGAAAAGTTTTCTATCACTTTTAGGATTCCGAATCCGACACATTTAGGATAGAAATGTAAAAATTTCAAAATCATTTTGAACACGTAGCTGCTTATGGTAGAGAATATTTTTTTAATATGAGATCATGTAATTTATAAATATTTACTCGCTTAATTTTATAAAATTAATTTTCGTTTCACTTGATAATTTTTGAATATTAGATTTAGATAAACATTGTTTTATAACAGTTTTAAACAGAGATTGGAAGCGAAAGTAAAAGCAGAAGCAAAAGCTCTTCGTATAATTTTGGGAAGCAAAATCGGAAGCTTTCATATGATTTCTGAGAAGTTTCCATCCCCTGGTTTAAGTTCTTTCACACAATATAAATAATTTCGGCACCAGATGCGTCATATTATAAATGAAAGAAAGAAAAATTCAGAGAGAAGGTAGCGCGAGAAATAAATATATGATAAAATCCTTATTCATAATTCATAAGAAGATATAATTCTTCATCACCTCTGACTGATTATAATAACTCGTTGAATTGCAAGTCTAAATCTTGTTTGTTCTTGACTTTCACAGACATTTAATAAGCTCCTAAAAATTAAACTCAATCTTTCTTAGAAATTTATACCGATATGAAACATTTTAACCCTTTTCAGTTGATGGAAACTTTTCCAATAATTGAATTGATAAAAAGTTTTTATTAAAAACTAATAAAACAAATTTCATCAAACTCAATTTTAAGAAGTAAAAATTATAAAGCGAGCAAGCAAGATTGTGTTAATCTCAGTTCGTAAAATAAGAAGAAAGCTCTCTCTGACACTAAGCTTCACAAATTCGAACTTTCTATAAAATTGAATCCATTTCTGAAGAAATTATTTTTGGTTTTTTTTTTAAACTTTTCTGTATCGATACAACAATGTTTTCGTACAGTTGATTGAAAAATATTAGGTATTTCAATTTGCTTTTAAGAGAGCGTCCTAAGTATTCATAATACATGAACATTACGTGCTCAAAAATAAAATAAATTAAAAATTATTTGCAATAAAAGTTTAAGCGAAATGTTTCTAAATTCAATTCTACTAACTAGAGTTACAATTTCAAAACAACTGCAAGAACAGCAAAAAAAGTCTTGTGATGTTTGTGTCTTGTATGTGGGAAAAACTTTTACCCTCCCATAAACCGTTGTTTGTTTGTACAATTTTTTTTTGCAACGGTTGTTGTAACTGTTTTATTATAAATCCGCAAAACAAATATTTTCCCTTTGCAAGCACACAAATCGTTGTTGCACAATGAGGCAGCGATTGGTTGGAGTGTTATCTTTTATTTCCGCTGCTATTCTTCCAAGAAGCAATAACACAAAATATTTATTGACGTAATCTATCGGAGAAATAAAAAATCAATAGCAGAAATGTATTGCGACGGAAATTGAAATTTATATCAGCAGTGTCAATAAAATTCTTTGTTACGAAAGCAACGGGCAAAATACCTAAGTCTTTCAATTTCCGGATTTGTTCTCTTCATCTTTATTCTCAAATAAGCTTAAAAGAGAAATTGAATCATACCAGTAAATGTGAGGCTTGTTATCAGTCTTCATGATAAGCTTCAGGATGACATATCTTGAACTATGTACATACAAAATTCTGTTGAATGTTCATGCAACCCAAAGCATGTATCCATTGCTCAAAACATGGACATTCAAATTAGAGTGAAATACAAATAAGCTTGTCAGAAAGATAAAAACATTGTGAAAAATTAGTGTACATGTACTGCATGTGCATCCGTTCGTCGTAGACAGAAAAATTGATTTCATTTCTCAACGTAGCAATTGGATGAGTAAACAAATCTGAAAATATTTTCCTTTTCTTTATAAAATGAGATTTACGATAAGTTCAAATTCTGAATTCCGTAAAAATTCAAGGAAATTGGCTTTGTATTATTCAAAAATCCTGAAAATTTCAGTGATATCATAAATGTTATGAAACGTTCACAATTAAATTTTGTTTACTTTCATTCCACGCCTTCAATTTCTTGGAAACTTATTTTTAGCTTTAAGGCTTATGTACGAAGCCCCACACACACTTCTTGTGCCACCACATTAAGGAAATTCGAATTAAATGAAGCAATTATATTGATGTGAATGTTTTTATTCTCCCTTTAGCGTTCGGCATCTCATTTTCAACACTGGGAAATATTTCCTATTGACTTCCGATACGAATATTGATGAGGCAGTAAAAGCCAATTTATGATACCTATAGAAAGTTTTTTAATTAAAATTTTAGGTTTGATTTAGCAAAGAATGAGAAAAGTTTGAAAGAGTATTTGAAAAGACTTAAATTGCAGAGAAGCTTTGAGTTCTTTGAAAGGTTTACATGCTCAATTAAAGAGAGTTAAAGACGTTATAGAATTCTATTGAATAAAGATAATATGGGACAACTTTCTAGGTATACTGAGATAGAAGAAAGAAAAAAAATTGACAGAAGGGTGGATAAATTTCCCTCTTATTGCGCAAACTTAATTAACAAACTTCTCCAGTTAAATGCTTGATATATATTCTGAGAGAAACTTAATTGAATTTACTCGCAATCGAGTTCCAATTAGCTTTTACCAAAAAAGAAAATTCTTCTAAGTTTAACGCTTTTGCAAGCTTTAGTATTTGCCTTTTCACTTTTGTCAGACACATTGACGATGCGAAGCGAAACTTTTTCAATCTCTACTGATGTTAATGGCAGAAAAGAACGTAATTGGAATTTTATGATGCTTCTGCCCTCTCGCACTCTGACCGTTCCCTCATTTATGCTCCGACACTTTTACGAGTATTCGAGACCATTCAAAGCTTACAACAACAAAAATCTTCGTTTCCGCAAAGTTTAATGATAAAAGGTATAGCACGTAGTGTAGCGATGAAAACGTATCATGAATTGATTCAATTATCTTACTCATTACTACTTCTTGTACACTTACTCGTATTTATGGTCTTGTAGAATTATGTTTCATCATAAATAAAAGAAAAAAATAATTTATAGGACCATTTAAAATGCTTTCAAGTTGCAAGTACCTGTTCGTATCTTGTTTCATGAAGAAATTTAAATTTCTATTGTATAGAAAGTGAATGTAAAGGAAAGTTTGAATGCATTGTGCTTACTTGATTTCATTCTAATAATTCGGATATTCATCTGCACAATCATCATTGATTTTTATTCAAGTTGCAGTCTCGATTTTATATAGAAACTCATTTGAAAATATCTTCATTCTCTGAAAGAAAAATCAGGAAAATCTCTTGCAGCTTAAAGTTTTCAACTCGCAAATTGCATTTCTGTACCTAGACATAGTCGACATTAAACGTCATCTGTCCTCTAAGGCAATTAATCAGTTTTTGTTCTCTCTTTCATATTATTCTGAACATTCATTTGCACCTGCTGATCATCAATTCTTACAGATTTTAATTCATTGTCATCAATCACGTTTGGTTCAATGAAAAGTTTAATGTATTCAATGTAGTGATGTTTGAAGTTGTGAAAGTTATTAATGAAGATTGAAAACTTTACAGGATTTTCCATTCCATTTCAAAGAATGATTGCGTAAAAAAGTTGAGTCTCTGAATTTTTCATCGCACTTTAATTTAATTGTGTCATTAATGTGGAATTTTTAGATTAGAAAAAACTTTAAATGAAATATTTCATGGGGAAACTTTAAAAGTATGTTTCATTAGATTCATCTTTATTTAAGAGTCTTAAGGAAAATTCATATAAGAAAGCATTGTGATGTTCAAAGTAATTGAGATAATAAAGCGATTGAATAAACAATTAAAAAGACTTTTCTACATTCGACTCGGTAATCATTAATAATTCAAATATGATTTAATAATAGGTGAAGCAAAATTTTAGAATTTTACAGAAATTTGATTTAAAACTTTGTGATAAACGAAACCGTGACAAAGAAAAATCGAACAATTCTCTCTCGACAAAAAGGTGACAGTTGAGGAAAATTTCTTCCGCTCCCTTTAAATTTATTTCATTACAATAGAAATTCTTTCGATCCTTTAAAGCTCATGTGTTGAGCTTCACAAAAATGTAGCGTTAATTGAGGAAATGTGATAGTAACTCGTGATATTGATTTCAATGCCAACCAATATCAAAAATTTCGTTACCCAGTAATTAGTTTTTCGAAGCCTTAGCTACAGAGATTGCTTATTAATTCATTTATTTTTCATAACTTTCGTATTGTTTACAGTAAGGGGATGGGAAATGGAATACTCAGGAAAAAATCTCTGTCATAGACACTTTACCTTCAAGTATTCCAACATAAAGTGCTTTCATTGTTTTAACGTCAGGAAAACTGGCAACATTTCTACTTAAGAAATGAAAATAAAAATGCAATGACAGCGAAGGTCAATACAATAATTTATATTTGTTTACAGAAAGCTTTCCCGAGTTTTTATTGTTTACTTCAAATGAGATGGTTTGAGGTTGAGCAATAGTTGCTTAAATATAATTTGTTATGTTTGCTTTGTTTACAAATGTATTTTTAAGTGAACATAATTATTTATTTAGTGAGTTATCTAACGATTTATTTATATCACAAAATAGCCTTGAACTGACAAATTTGTATCCGAAATCATAATGCATTTCCATTAGTCATATCGAAAAAGCGGTTTAAGAAACTCAGACCTCAATTTTCTATTTCAATATTTTTTTCGATTCAAGTGTCAAAGCATAAATAAGTCTCACGTGCAATCGAATAACTGTAATCAAATCCATCCATTAATTTAAAGAGCATTTTATTTATTTTTTTGTTGTCGTGTTTAAAGCTTTACCCGTTATATAACTCAAAACGAGTTGCGTGTTTTCAGGTTGTTTTACGACTCGACAAGTTCTAATTTAGGCGGCATGAAACACTAATTTTATCAAACACGTCCTTAATTTTGTTGGTAGAAGTTTTATTGAGCTTCATTGAATTTATATTTTGTGAAGAAGGGAAGCTTAAAAATTTTTAAATTAAGGTAAGCTGCTTATACTCTGAGCATTCCTAGACTACGAAAGAAAATATCACATTTCCATAGAATTATAAGATTTCCTCCGTCTCTGAAGTCCCAAGGCGGAAAGTTTTCCTTCAGCGAATCGACGCCCTCTTAGAGATGTTCCAAATATCAAAATCAAGAAGATTTCTTACACTTCATGCTTCACAGCTTTCTTTTTTCGTAATTTAATTGAAGATTATGTTGATAATATTTTCTTTTTTCTGTCTTCCTTCCATACACATAATGCCTCCACCCATGTCTTTAAAAATAAAAACAGAAAGCTATAAAAATTGAATAAACATTTAACGAAATGAAAATTTCAACTTTGCCAACTCAAATCAACGTCACGTTCTTTTCATAGAAATCATTTAGAAGAAAGAAAAACTTTTTTTTTGTTCTTGAACGAGACTGTTGCGAAGACAAAGGAATATTGAAAAAGTTCGAAGAACTTTCAAAATCAAAGCTCAAAGATAATTTTTTATTGCGCTTGCAGTAGCATAGTCTGATTTAAAAAAAGATATGTAATCCGATTTGGTAACATTCTTTCAACATCACTGATGAGATCCGCTCTTCCATTGTGATTACAACTACAACAATGATTTTTCACAAAGGTACATGACAAGGAAGAAAAATTCAAAAGCTTTTTTGCATGGGTTAAAATAATTGCTCAATTAAGTTGTTTTGTATTCATCCTGTAGAATAATTTCATTACAAGCATGAAAGCTCTTTCTAATCAGCTTGTCCCACCTTCAAGTGTGATTTCCGACAACAATAAAGTTACGCAATCAACGAAGTATGAAAATATCAGCTGAAAGTTTTATGTGAAAGGCTCGTTTATCTGTGCAACATACATAAAAGGTAAATTATCTCGTTCCTTTCATACAATCAAACATCACTCGAGTGCTGAAAGTGAAAGGGAAAATGGGAGGAATTTTTTTTATATCTACCTCAATTCAATGAATGTTTCAGAGATTCTTCAACGTCAGGATTCTTCTTGTGCTTATCATTTTCCTCCATTGTAAATGATGATGATGTCTTGAACGCGCAAGGAGTATCTGAGCTTACAATTTAAATCGCATTATTTTTCGACGGAATTAAAAGAAATAAATAATGTTCCTTCATCTATGTTCGCTTTCGTTTTCTTAGAGCGGCAAACGTGTACGCTTATGTAAATTTCAAATGTTATTACGCAAGGTAGTGATTTAATCATTTGAATACCAAATTATTTAAGAGGAATCTACGCGTATCAGATTGTAAACCAAATTAAACAAATATAAACAAAAACGCTTGTTCATGGGATTGTTCATTAATTATGTCACGTTGAATGAATTTGTTTTAATTGCTTGTCACTTATTATTAATTGTTCAATTAAAACTGAAAATGAAATATCTTGTTTTCTAATTAAGAAAGTTATTCATGTTTTTCGCTCTCAAATAATTCACACATGACATTAAATGTGAATTTTCCATTACAATTATTTTTTTATCAGTAGCACGAAGTCGGTAATAAAATATTTGGTAAAGTTTTCTTTTCAACTTAAATCAAATTTTCTCATTTCGGGAACCTTCAATGAGTGTTTCATTTAACATCATTAGGCACTTGTTTAGTTGAAGAACAAAAGAAGAAAAGAAATTTCTATTTTTTTCTATCGATTTTGACCCCAAAGGACAGTCTGAGAAAGAAAAGAAAAAACATGCAGGACATTGTGTTGGATCAGATGCTAATTAAAATAGAAAAGCTTGAAAAGGGTTTGAAAAGGATCTATGTTTAAAGGCGAAAGAAAAACTTTTTACATTTATCTTAGCACAAACGGACACAAACAAACAAACAAAGAAGGAGAAACTTTCTTTTCAATAAAGTCCGACGGTTGAGTTAATAATGTTACATAACAAAAAAGGTTTCGTAATCTAACATGATCATCGTTTCCAAGGAATTTGTAGAATGAATTTCAACAGGCAAATCCTATGGCACCGAAGAGAAAAAAGAGAATGAAAACATTTCAGATCTCATGTAGATTCCACGTTTTTAAAAACCTGAATTGTACGCTTTCAATTGAATGTTCTTTCTATTAGGAAAAAGATTCTTCAACGTCGTTCATTCTTTTAATCATAAGCAGTCTTACTTTGACCGGTCATGAGAATTTATGATATCAGTAAATTGATTTATTGCTTCAATTATTTTTTCAATGTTTTTCTATTCCCTTAAGGACGAGAAGAAGCGATTTTCAATATTTACTATTGACCTTTGACAGGCACACAATAATAAAGAAAATTCTTCGAAGGTTACATTGAGAAAGTTTTTAATTAAATTTTAATTCCATTTAATGGTTGAATGCCTTCTGCCTTGTTCATTTTTGTCTTTGCTCCTTGGATTGGAAAATAAACTCTCGTTATGCCTCGAGTTACCTTCTACTACAAGTTAAGTACACGTTTTCATTTTTCTTTACAATTTTAGTAAATGGCGACTCATATAGGAAGCAATTTAAATGCTAATTTTATTGACAATATTTTCAAATTTGCGCTTAGACTATCTTTCCAACTTAAACTTAATGCTTCATACTTCTAAATACATAAAAGTCAAATTAAATTAGCTTCCTTTAATCACAAAGGCTTCATTTTATGTTGGTAGAGTCTAATGTGTCGTAATGTGTAATGGAAATGTTACGCAACAGATTTATTACTTCAATTAAATTTATATTTGTGATTTACGGAGGGAATTCGCAATCCTGCAGAAAAGTACATGTGCTGATATTTCACTTTTAGTCACATTTTAATGAAAATAATTTTCCATTACAATAAAATCATGAATTGCGGGCTTGAATGAGGAAGTTTTAGAGAATGCTTGAGAAGTTATGAATATCTAAGAACAATTATGGAAATTTAATTAATAAAGTTTCACATTTGGACGGAATTTTCTTAAAGTGAGTTTTGACTGAGTATGGTTGGTGCCTTTATAAGCTTTCTGCTTTCTAAACTGTACATTCCATTAATTTCTACTGTTATTATTTCATAATTATTTAATTTCCAATACTTTTTATTTATTGACCCCATTCAACTTATCTACACACATTAAAAGTTGAATGAGTTTATTCTGTTAAATCAAAGTGAAAATTTAATATAATTTGCACTTAAAGTGAAAAACTGTGTAATAATTTCTGTGAGAAATAATTGAGTTTATAATTTTACTTACCATGCAATGTTATTCCTTCATAACTTTGATTATTATTTTACTAAAGAGAATAAAGAGAAAATTATCAAAGCTTCGGCTTTTCCCTTCACAACTAAGTTATCACTTCACGTTTTTTAAAAAAAAACTCAATAATAAAGAAATGAAAGACAGCCCGAAGTTCAACTCATCCAGCATTACAACTTCGGGTGCCGTGATAGTAAAATTTAATCACACGTTGCTCGCAAAATATTTGAACATAACAGAAAAATTGAATTTTTAAAATAATTATCATTAGGGTGCGCAAAATTTTCCTCAAGCGTTTTTAAACTACTTATCAGCAGCTAACGAGAATATGCTAATTTAATTGTATTGAGTTTTAAGGGCGGGACTTTTTAGTACGATAATACTTTATCGCAGTCTGGTGGATAGTTTGAAAATTAAGACATTAAAAAGCACAACCAGTGGAAAATTGAATTTTCATGTCGTAAATAGGAAATGAATTCACGTTCCGGTAGGAAGAAATCAGATTAAATAAAAGAAAGACGTTTCTTAGAATTATAATTTGTTGAAACTGAAGAGAAATTTGATTGATTTATTTCTCCAAAATTTTACAATTTCTTATAATTTCAACAAGATGGAGGATTGTTCTAGGAAAAAAGGTTTAAGTTTTATTGAAAAATGTAACAAAGTCAACGATTTTCTACCTACACTTGGAAACTTAGCCTTAAAACAGAAGAGAAAGCTAAAATTAAAACTTAAACGTGTTTTCGAGAGTGAAAATAAAAGTTTGAGATCGATGGAAATTCTTTTAATGAAGCAGAAATTGAAGCAGTTGTTGAATAGAATTGAACAATTTTGAAATGGATGACGAATTTTCACATCATAAAGCAATTGACATATTTCACTCAACACATTTTCGATTTTGAGATCAGTAGATAAATATTTAGATAACGTAAATCAAAAATTTTACACTCAAATAACATCAAAATATAAACCTAGATACACTCTTAATGACTTGTAATCAAAATAAGATATCAAAAATGAGTAGATATGCTTAATTCACTTTACATCAACATAAATCCAGGGTATATGGTACGTGAACATCGAAATTCATTCGTTTTCGTGTAAACACTTTATGATCTCTTAAAATTCCTTCACTCATTTCATTTTATTTTAATAAAATACATTTGAGGAGATGAAAAGCTTTTCTATAAATTTCTTTAACATCCTACAAGAATTTAGACTTCTGAGTCCCTCAAAAATTTTTATTTAATGGATTTTCTCTCCCCTGGCAACGTTATAAATCTTCATGATATTTTGATGTAAGAGGTTTAACGATTAAAATTAATGTCGCGTATCATATTCCCTTATTCCTACTGCACAACAGGGTTCGACTCAAGGTTTTATGTTCAAAATTAATGTTTAGCGATATACATAATACATCTTAAGGGAATAAAGTTGCATGTTGCCTTCCTTGAACTTTCATGTTCTTAACAAAAAATCGTCAATTTAAATGCAAATCTTAATGGATTTCTGCACCTTGCCAAGCTCATAAAGCGTTATAAGAACGGATTAATGAACGATTCTAAAAGTTTTTATCTGCAATATGGCAACAAATATATTTTGTTTCTCTAAGCTTTGAAAGTTAAATGAAGAAGTTTCCATTCCTGAAATTGAGATTAATTTTTATTGCTGAAAACTTTTGGACCAATAATGAGGAAAAGTCATCGACCTCAAACACTTTGGTTGAACATTAAGCTTAAACCAAAACTTTCCTTTCTAATTCACCCATGAATGGAAAACATGAATGGAAAATAAAATGTTGAACATGAATTCTACACATGAGTTGACAATATAGTTGGAAATTTTCCGTTTGATTTGCGCCTTGACATACTTAATATGTTTAATTTATTCTTATCACATTTAAATGTTCATGTTATGATTTTAAACGGAGGTTTGATGTTGAGGAAAAGTTCACAATTGATCTGGTTTATTTGAACAGCTACCATGAGTTCAGAATTCACAATTCTAAATAATGCTAACTGAAACGCTTGAAGTCAACCGTTAAAATTCGTGTATTTGTCAGAATGGAATATTTTATTAAGCTCATTGTAAATCAGAGAACTTTTATGGGATTAAAATATCAAATTTGTATCTTGTTATACATCGAAGAGATTAAATCCTGAACAATTTTTAAATATCCTTTGAAATAATAGAAATATCAGATTAAAATTATTGAATCGATGTTTCGTGATCCAAAGCAATCTAAAACGATCTCAAATTGGAAAAGCAAACGTTTTAGATTTTCTCTCAAATTGGAAATGAAAATGTAGGAAAGAAACGTTTTTCCCTCGTTGTTTTATATCGCATGATGAAAGCATAATCTCCTTACTGGATAAGAGTATTAAAGTCACCAAAAGCAATACGGAAAGTGTGTGCTATGATAGCCTCATAATCTCATGAATTGTGACGGGCTTCAAAAAGCTTTCAATCACATGGGGATCATTTTTCATCAGTTCATCCCAAAGTTTAACTGTTGCTAATAAAAATAACACTGAGACTGTCGTCAACAGCTTGATTGAAACCCTCCCAGAAGTTAATGAAATTTTAGATTTCGTTTTATTTTATTTATGAGTTGCAGCTCTGCATTTAAATTTCCCAATATTTTCAAATTTTTATATGAATAAATTTGCTTTTTTCTCCATTGCACTACCATGGAAATATGGTTTGAAAAGAAAAAGCATTATTGATTCAAATCAATGCTAATTGGAAAATAGAAATCAAATAAAAGTTGATTTTTACCGTGCTGAGAAAATTGATGAAAGTTCTAAAAGTTGTGCAGTTTAAATCAATTTCTTATTGATTAATGGACAATATTTGACACATTTATTATTTTCGTTCACAATTCTTCAATAAATTCATTTTTAATTAGATTTCAATTTCACACTTGATAGCTTAATGAAATTATCTGTTGAATTAATTAATGACACTTCACTGAAATTGAACAAGTTTACAGCTTACAATTTGATTTTAAAATATTTATGCAAAGTTTACAGACATTTAGCTTATTTCCAAAATTTTATTATGAGATAAGCAAATATTAATTATTGATTCGTAAAGTAGATAAACATTTCAATTTAATTTTTAATGACCTACAGAAATGAATATTTAAGCAAATTAATTTTAAGTTTATTTTTTGGTTTCAATTCTTTGAGTTAAAATCGCTCGTGCATTTATTTCAATTTTGCAGCATCAAAATGAATCAAACTAGTTTTAAAAAAGTTAAAAATTAAACTCAACTTCACATTTTTCCGTGGAGATTCTGTTTCGACAATCATTAATTCACGAATGAAAAGGTTTCGTTTACATGCGAACAATCGAACAATGAAAAGCTATTAATGTATTCATCTGAATATAAAATTGAATTTCAAATCTCAATTGGTACTAGAAAACTAAACGCCGAGAGAAATTTAAATTCATCAAATGAATTTGAATTTGTGATGCATTAATCTACATCAAAATACTTTTGCATGGCTTACAGCAATGGTCATGTAAACTTCACGGAAGCTGAACAAATTCAACAAAACATTTTGCCTGCTAGAAAAATGAAAGAAAAACAAGTTGCCATAAGAATTTAAATAAACATTTGAGTTATGTAATAAAAGTTAAAAATTTGTGAATAGGGAAAAGGTAAATGTTATTCTAAAGTCTTTTATGTTACGAACTCATGACCACTGTACGTAAAATTTTAACTCAAATGTTTTCTTATAAAAGTCCACATCATTTTCAAAAAGAATCTTTCAGATTTAAAGGAAGTTCTCAGTTCTTAAAAATCAACTGAGAATCTGAAAGTTTTTGGGAAAACTTCAATATTAAAAAGGAAAATTTAAGCTATAAGTATTTACACACTTATCTTTATAAATAATTTCTCTTTCAATTTGTTATGTCAGATTACATTTCGAAAAATACCTGGAAACTTCAGAATGTTTTGTATAACTTTGCATACTTTTACATCAAAAACAAACAAAAACAATAAATATCAAAAGGGGCTTTCATGTTTCACAAGACGATGTACATAGTTCTATAAGAAACTTTCTGTAGAAAGGACAACAAAAAAGATTTTTGTGGAGTTAAAAGCATAAAAACGGAGTATCGAGAAACTTTTCAAATATCTGACAACAGCCTGGAGAAATAGCTTCCAAGATAAAAGTTTTCTTTGTACACAAAAGAGAATAATAAAGACCAAAAGAAAAAGAAGAAGAAAATGAATGAAAATTGGAATATGATGTAAGAAATTCATTTCCAAGCTCAATTACATATCCACAATTAAGTTTTCCGACAGAAAAGCAATGAAGACGATTTTAATTGTCATTGAGGGTAAAACAAAGATAAGCTTAATCGACAGACTGTAAAGACATTGTAAGTTTAAAATTGATTTTGGTTTCTCTCTCGATCCATTCTATAAAATGTCCCACAGCTGTGTACACTCCGGGGTATGGCGGGACTGTACATGGTTTCACACTCCATGAAACGATACCGATTTGAATACCATTAACGAAAAGTGGTCCTCCTGGTATTTTGTAAAGTTTAATATCTGCAGATTATTACCTTACTTTTCATGATGTTTTACCTGAATCGCCTGAACATTGTCCTTGCATGCCACCTTCAACACCTCCACAAACATTTGTAAAATGAATTTCGTTGTAATGCTTCCGGGCGCAATCATCCCTTGAATATACTTGAAGGTCGACTCGTTGAAGTGTTTTCATCGTTGAACTTATAGACTGAATATCCCCAATGTTAATGACTTTCAGAAACGATATCATCAAATATTGAATTTACCGAATTTGCACCCCAACCGACTAATACTGCTCGACTTCCCGTACTATAATGCGACCTTATCATGGCTAATGTCGCCCGATAGTTCTTCCTAAACGTTGTTATGTTGAGTGGGGTTCTAAGTTTTAATAATCCAATGTCATTCTTATGGATCGATGGTCTGTAGTTTTCATGCCTTACGAGTTTCTCAGCAAACGCTACGTTCATGCCGATTTGTGAAATAACTGTTGTTGCATATTGAACTGAAAAATCTGAAGGCATTCCATAAAGGCAATGTGCAGCCTTGTAGAATTGAAAATTTACATTGGATATTTGAGTTTGTTAACAATTGAACGCATACCGTAAGGATCCACTCATCGTTCAAAATCGTTCCACCGCATAAATGATCGCCTTTCAGTCGAATGGAGACCTGGAAGTGGCACATTTTTTTTAATATTTCAATTTTCGGTTCAATGAACCCAAATATAAAATTTTTACCATAGATGGAAAATCCTCAATTCGAGTATCCGTGCCATTAACAATGAAAGGCTGAATCACATTCGAATTTTCAGCACTACTTAACCCAAACAAAAACACAAGCAGAACTTTAACAAACTCAAGACTCATTGTGTATGGAAGGGGAGAAGAGATTGGTTAAACTGAGCGGAATTATTTCATTTCAAACTTAAATACGAATTTGCAAACAATGAAACAATTGTTATCTGGAGACATTCCACTCAGTCATGAAGCTTAATCCTTCTTATCACAATGCGTTTAGGGTATAAAATTTCTCTTTGTTTTAATTCAATAATAAAAAATGTAAGAAATGATGAACCTTTCGTCAGTGTGACAAAGCAGCGCATAATGGTAAAGAAGATTATTCTAATTATTAATTGATAAGGAATTTGGTTACTTAATACGTATGTATATAAATGTAGAAAATGAAACTGAACAAACCATAAACCACTAAGTGCTTGTGATATTTCATCAAACTTTTATTAGAATTCATAAAAGCTTTGGAAATGGATTCAAAATTTTCCTGCTTAAATTCTAATTAGATATCTTTCACTTCCAACTTTGAAAGTATTGATAAGATTTGTCATTGCGAAAGTTACACAAGGAAACATAACATGTTTGTCGAAAATCAGATAAAGTAAAGACGACGACAAGCATTCTTAAGTAGGTAAAGTAAAAGTTTTCTTTTGAGTTGTCTTCCGTTTCACTTTGATACGTCGCAACAGTTCAACATTTATTGCACGACATTTCTTCTTATTCACCTAGGAAAGTTTGTGTAAATGAAGTTTTCGAAAACATTCTCGTCTCTGTTTTCTTTCCGGCGTTCTGTCGTTGTCAGAAGAAGTTTTCCATCTACAACGGTGCATATAAATATCAAAGTTCACGAGCTTTCAAATCACTCAACAGAATGAATAATTTATGAAGCGATTTCCATATGTGAGTTTTAAGTTGAACTTTTCAGCACGAAACTTTCATTTCCTCTTGAAAATACATTTCGAAGGATATGATGAAAATACAATGATTGAATAAGTGATTTATCCGCCCAATTAATTCTTTAAAGATATATTTGCATTAAGTTCCCTCAGGTCTAATTTATAAAGCACTTCCAGGCAAAGCATTTTATCTGCAATTCACTTTGCTTTTCATCTCTGAAGAGCTTCGAGAAATTGAGACTGATTTAGTTTAAATTTTGTAACATTTTTCATCTTTTATTTTAAGATTGTGAATAGGGAAATATCTATTAGGGGAAATGAATATCATTGTGAAACGAATAAATGATTTATATTTTTAGTCTATCTATGTCAGGATATGTTGGGGATTGAGGATTTACGGGACATTCATAATTTACTTCTTTAAAATTTATAAATTATTAAACCTGAAAATTAAGCTTAAAAAAGTTTTCCAAAGAAAAGTTTAAAAAACTTTTATGTGTCTCGCGCAACGAGCAACCCCCCTATGAACCCCCAAGAAGTTACAATGATTTCAATATAATTTGAATAACATTTGAAACAAAAATGTTTTAATATATCGTTCTATTCGGTCTAGACAAGTGTCGAAAATTTTTCTAAATCACATTTTCATTATGAAGCGTTTCGTATTGAATTTTCTTTCTTTCCCTTTTTTTCATAAAATTTCATTCGAAAAGAAATTGTTTTATGGAAATTTATGCTATTTTCCTTTTTCTCTTTTTCCATTTAGAATTATGAACTTTCATATGAAACGATAAATTTATGTATGAAAGATTAATATATAAACAATATATTACGACTTTATGAACATCATAAAGCGGAAAGACTCGCATAGTATCAAAGATGAAGCGCCATTATTTTCGTTTTATTATCACATTGTTCGCTCTGTTAAAATTATTCTTTTTTAAAGTCTGCGAAACGTGTAACCTTACAACAAACATAAACCTATGAAGAAGACTCATAATATTATATTCATTATTCAATGATATAAATTTTAAGCCCGTCACTCATGGGGAAAAGAGCGAAATTATTAAAAAGAGGAAAATAGAACAAGAAAGAAGATCACGCCTGGCGCTACTGCTGTGAAAAATCAAATACGAGGAAAAAATTGAAACACGTTCATCAATTTTCATTGCTTACATTGGACGGTGAAGCATTTTTCATCAAGACCCTTAATGCCTAATTTCACTTTCATCATGCCGTTCATTCGCCCACCCAACTCCATTTGACTGACGTCAGGATGTTTTCCAAATTATTTGCGAATTTTCAGGCTCAAACGGGACTACATCACTTGATCTATTGACCTTTCATACTTTTTCTTGCTGAGCTTAATTATTTATTTTAATTACCTTGAATAAATGTTATTGAACATATTGTTGTTCTCTGTCTTTATAAGGATGAAGCTAGTCGTAAACATTCTTGAAGGTTATTAATAATCCACCGTGAGATTTCTGATCTTTATTTTTAATTTGCTGAAAGGTCGGTTGATTGTCTTGGGAATATGTTCAAGTTCAATTACTAAGCAAATTTATTTATTTCTAGATATCTAAATATAATATTAACTTTGTAAACAAACTTATCCGTTGATGCAAGAAAATATTTGCTTTTACTTTCAGCTTCATCTCACAAGATTAATTATTTGATTAGATTTTTGGTGATTGATTTTTGTTACGCAATTTTGAAGCCTTCCATGAACTTCACGTCTTCAGATATGATTTGAGTTAAAATGAAAATATTTTCAGCTTTTTTGCTGTGAAAACATTTCGAAAAATAAATAGAAATTAGCTTGCCAAATGAGAAATGATTGCATGATGTTTTCCTGAAATTTAAGGCCTAATCAAAATTTATTTTCACGAATTTTCATACATGCGTAATAATTTTCATTTGATGTTGAAATTAGGTTAAATACGCTGGATTTAAATAAGTAATTTGCAATAAATTATTTGAAATTGTCAACATTGAAATAAATAAATAATTAATGACTTTAAAATAATTTCTTTTAATTCTGGGAAAACCCTGGATAGGAAAATATTGGAAAAATTTCTCAAATACCCAATTTTGTCCCATTTTATGTTATTTTTGCACTTTCTGGAAAAACAGGAAAAATATTTTAAGATGTTCTGCTACCCTCCCAACTCAACATCATCTTTGTTTTTTTAATTATCTAAGACAGAATCACAAATACCAATCCTGAATTCATTCGTCTAAAGTATACCTAACGAAGTATTCCCACTCCTGCGTCTGTAGTCTTTAATTAATGGATATAAAATCCTAAGTTTTCTTTAAAAAAAGAAAGAAAGCAAAAAATAAATAAAACCCTGTAATTGTTCTTCTTCCATGGCTGTTTTCTTTACCTTCGCTTTCGAAACTCAATTAAGCTTTAGCAGAAAACTTTTGTTGGAAATGAAACGCAACATTGAAAAATAAATTATCTAAAATTGTTGGAAAATCTTGGGGTTTGCTGTTTTACTTTTACAGTTGGTTTCTGCCTTTATTTTGATTGATTCGTTAAAGAAAAATATTATTCGATGCTTTATCCAGTTAAATGAAGATAAAATTCAACAATTTCCAGGAAAAAGTTATGAGAAATGTGATCTGTGACATCGCATTAGTCCTTCATTCGAAATCAACAAATTATTGAGACAAAATGTCGCTCTTGTCTCATAAATTCTAAATTGTATTCGTCAAAGAAGTCATCAATAATTCATCTTGCTTCTTCAGCTTTCACAATCATAGTTTTTGAAAGAAAAAAAATAGAGAAGAAAAGAAAATCGCTTAATGTTTTCATGATTATGGATTATAATGAAAATGATTATGTGTTTTTATTTTAACGACTGACTATTATGTGTATCTCAAAAGAAAAGTGAGATCAAGAAATGTTTATGAGTCATAAAACATTATCATCGCATTTTATACCCCATCAAATTTCCATGGAACAGAACGTGATTATCAAAAGGAATTTTGTCATTCAAGGCAATTTCTTTTCTTTCAGAATTAATCAAAAAAGTGTTTTGTCACAACGCATTTTGCGAGCATTATGTTGGTTGGGATGAATGTGCTGCGAATTGCGATACAAAAAGTCACTAAATTACGATAAATGTAAGATATTTTCGGCCATAAAAGGCTATTTTTCATTTAACTTCCTGATACATGTGGGAATCGAAATGGAAAAGTGTTGCAAATTTACTCATGGATTATTGTATTGGGATGAATTGAAATAAATGTTGCGAACTATGCTTTGTCGACATCATTTTCTTAGAAATTGTTTCCGCTCTAATACACCTAAGTTAATATCTATCTTTGAATGAGAGATAAAAGAGCTTTTTATAGCAGAAGTTATAAATTGCACTGGAGATAGATTTAAAAGAATTCTATTTGCTTAAGTGATGTTCTCATCCTTTGACATTCCATAGAAATCATCAGAGTGCACGTTTATACTTAAGAAAATATCATACTTAAGACTATATAAAACATTTTATCTACTTAAACACAGTTTTTAAATTAAAGTCCATCATTATCTCAAGCATCATCAAAAGAAACTCGTGATGTAGAAATTTCTTTTCTCTTTAATTATATAAAATTCTGCTTTGCTACTTGTTGTAGTAAATTTATTTAAGAATTTTATTTATTTTCAATAAATTTTAATCATTTCGATTAAAGATTAAATAGAAAAAAGTTTTCATATACAATCCTGATGAGTTCATCATAATTAATTAAAACATTTT